>JASDQU011440397.1:4541-20515 GCA_032191745.1 Picea mariana | reverse complement strand
AATAATGATAAGTCTAATTAGTCCATGGTGGAACAAGCTACTATCATCCTTCTCCCTTTTAAACCTTTTTTACATTTTATATAAGCTACGCTAAAAGTAGAAAGGCATATTCAATGGATACCCTATAAAGTTCATTAGCAAACGCAGGTGGTAGAGAAAAATGAGTCCATATCGACCCTCGCAGGTCACGAATTGTTTCACTACTATCAAAAGGTCATGCCATCATGGTTTAAGCATGGATATGGGCATGCCTCTGTCAAAAGAGGTGACCTTTCGCAAGACGAATAGAAGTGGCCATGGAACCTCTTCCACTTTTGAATTTTTGAACCAATGATGGCTCGTGACAGGTAACCCTGTAGAAGAACTGATAAACTCATCATCGATTTCCAACTGAACATCGCCCACCTTGGTTCTACATCCATCAAACGTCAGGGCGAACTGATGTGCCAAAACTATATTAAAACCCTCAAACCTCTGCATGAAGGTGAGCCAATCCTTATCCTCCAAGTCCTTCCAGGCATTGTCGAACATTAACAAGGCTTGGCTACCGTTCGGCTCGATTTGAACCACCGGTGCCATGGAGCCAAGTGCATGGTAAGTCCAGGTTTTGGATCATATCACACACATAGGAGCAGAGTGCACAAAGGGTTACCCGAGCTAACAGAGGTGAAACGAAGGTAAGAGATAGGCATTAATGGTAGCATGCGAAGGAGGTGGAGTTATTCACTGGCCATGCATAATAGTCATTGCTAATGTACTACCGCCGGTGCTCATAGCTGTTTAAACCCACTATAGTATAGTTCAACAATCATGCCACTTGCCCAACTAATGAAATCAACGGTAAGTGTATAAGCTAGTGCGCGCAATCAGAGTTATGCCATAGGTTTAAACAACCAACATACAAATCGAAACCAATACCAATGTTTTGTACCAATGTGCCAATGTATTGATTCATATCAAGGGTTTAACCATTGTGCCTATGCTTCTTCATATAATCAACATGCCAATAGTTTTGAAAACATGAACATAGGTATCGTATAAAAAGATATACATGAAGGATTTTACCATAACACCTATGTATTTTTTATAAAACCACTGGTCAAATAGATCAAACCAAAGAACATATAAATCCAATACCAATGCATCATAACTTCAATGAAACAAAGTCACACAATCAATCCGAAAATGTCCAACGAGTACAGATCAAAAATGTTTTACCAACTGCATAATGATAAGTGAAATGTAAGTGCAATGGGCATATCGACAAGAAGAGTAATGACAGTTCAATAATGATTTTAATGCGACTTCGAAAGACCAAGTTTTCACGCTTACAGTCGTGAAAACAAAAACGAAGGTAAATGTGCGAATGTCGTAAAAATAAAAGTGTCGTTTATTTGAAAACTGCGACGAAAAATGATGTTTGCAAAACATAGGTGTAGGCAGCTTATAAGACAATGGAAAAATGTAAATTGGCTGCCAACACTACACAAGAAACTCTTATGAAGTATATTGAATCCCCCAAGCCTTATATCACCTCCATCATTGGAGGGTAATCTGAAAAATGTAATTATTTTGCTCTCATGTTTCCGTTATCCTTTGATGATCAGTGATAGAGTAAGAAAAATTTTCGTCAGGAAGTTACTTGGGTGGCTATGGTGGAAGTTTTCTTTCACCTAGCATGTTGTAAAAATTAGTCAGTGTAGGTTTGTACATAAATAATCTCCTTCTGTATCATGTGTGTTTTTTTCTTTAGGTAAGTAGAGTAGTGTACATATCTCCCTATTTTCTTCAACGAATTTATTGAGCTCAAATCCATAGCCCAATAGCTAAGGCATTGGAATCGCACATTCTTGGTAGCTCGTGGGGAGGATGCCATCCCCCGTGGAGACAAATGTTATCATATAAAGTGTCAAAGGGTTGTAGGACATCTAAATTCTTGTTCACATAGGACACATCCATGGACACAAAGCACAACTTTCATAACAGTCCATTTTTATCTTGAAATGAAAGTAAAAGGTAGTTGTAATCTTTCAGCGATGGTGATTCCAAGATCAACTTAGATCAGTGGCTCATGGGCATTCAAAATTCCAAAATTGCATTAATTAAAGTGCCAGAGAAAAAGTTCAAAGTCCCAGGGCCTAGAGCGAGCATGAGTTGTTGATATTAAGGGGGACAGGTGGCATCTGATCCAAGTTTTCAGAGAAATGAGCTTTGGGAGTTTTGAAGTGAGAAGTGCGTGAAATTCTTGAAGAGCCAAAGCCCAGACTCCCAAAGACATTGTGGATCATTGATCTCAAAATCAGTTGGGAGTCGTTGATATAAGAGGCAGTGCCTCCAGAAGCCTCAAAATGCTAAAGTTTCTGAAGTGGATCTCGACTGTTCGAATACAGAAGCCATGTGTCATGAGATCTGTCACTTCAAGAGTTTTTCTTTGGGTGTTTTGAAATGAGAAATGCACCAAGTTCCTGAAGATCCAAAGCTAGAACTCCCAAAATTAGCCAACCTATACAAAGAAAGAAGACAAGTGGAGGAAGATCCATCACTTCAGAGAATTGTGGAGGTCAAGTATTGAAAAATCCCAAAGCACCGAAACCTGAAGCATTGAATGGCCTAAGTCCCAAGGAGATGAAATGGTCAAAGTATCGAAGAGCCAAATGGTTGAAGTCCTAAAGAGACTAAATGCCTGAAGTCTCAAAGCACTGAAGTGACGAAGTCCTGAAGCGCCGAAGTGTCGAAGTCCCGAAGCACTGAAATCCCGAAGTGCTGAAGTCCTAAAGTAAATCTGGACCATCCATCAATGGGGACACACGACAGAAATCTGCAAACTTTGAGGGAAAGACGAGGTTGAGTTTTGATTTTCTCTAAGTCTGGAGACCCGAAAGAATATCAGTCACTGATTTGCAAGAGCCACGTGTCATCAGATCCCTAGCTCTAGGTAAAAGCACATGGAGGATTCTCGGGTTTGAGATTTGATTTTCCTGAAGTCTAAAGCCATGAAGGGATATCATTCATCAATCTACGAGGACCACACATCATTAGATCGCCAACTCTAGGTAAATGCACATAGAGGAAGCCTAGGTTTGATATTTTATTTTCCCCAAGTCCAGAGCCATGAAGGGATCTTAGTCATCAATCTGCGAGGGCCACGCGTCATTAGATTGCCAACTCTGGGTAAAAACACTAAAGGTAGAGGAGGTTTGATCTTTGATTTCTATGGTGTCTAGAGACCCGAAGGGATCTCAACCATTGATATGTGGAAGCCACACATCATCATATCCTTAGCTTCAAAGTATTTTTTTGGAGAAAAATGAAGTTTGAAAATTCAAAACCCCGAAGCCTGAATCGTGATGCAAAACAGGACTGTTGGTTTGAAAAGGGGTTGATCTAACCCATCAATTTGAAATCACCAGAGTTGATTCATTGATCAAAGGGCCTCATCCCAGATCACAAGATCAACAACCATGCTCCATTACGGGGTTGAAAGGTGCTTGGGCAATAATTTTCTTGAGCGGTCCCGCAATTGAAACCATGGTAAGTCAAAAGTTATACGTGGATAAAGGTGATGCATTGCGGGACCGAAAGCGGTCTGAATCCAAACCACTTTTTACAACCTTTCAATCATGTGATTATATAGTGTCATATCCAAGATCAACACGTCGCCTCCCCCTGGGCATTAAGTCTCATTGAGTCCCCTAAGAAAAGAAGTTAATGGAAGGTAGGTTTGGTAGTTGAAACCTTGACTCACTCCATAAATGGAAGGCATGGAAGGCCCAGTCATGGGTACTAAACCGTCAGCTCGTGGTACCCATGCGGACATATTTTCTTGCAGACCCATGTTGATTTTAAGCTCGCATCTAACAGAGGGATACATGCACAGTATGATAGAAGGCTACTCAAACCTAAATCTTTGAATGGAATGGCCAGATCACACTCTTGGCAGTGGTGAAATGAGTTGATATAAAATATAGGAGTTTAGATTTTAAAAGGGGGGTGGGAGTTTTTTCCCAGAATGTGGGAAGCTTTGAGAGATATTATGACTATAGTTTTGTTGTAAGCCTAAGGGCCTGGATTGTAAATTGTTATGCTGATGAAGATTCCTTTAAGTTGTTATATCACACCATCTTATTATTTTTCATTTTTTGTTTCTCTTTCTTGTTTGGATGTAATCTCTCTGATTTAGGGATTCCTGAGGCGATGGAGGATCTCTTGTCATATTTCCGATATTTCATGTTTCAACAGATGCTTTTTGTTCCTTTTTCTTGTCTGGATGCAATCTCTCTGATTTATGGATTCCTGAGGCAGTGGAGTATCTGTTGTCATCTTTCCCATCGTTCATGGTTCAATAGACATTTTATGTTCCTCTTTCTTGTCTGGATGCAATCTCTCTAATTTATGGATTCCCGAGGAAGTGGAGGATCTGTTGTCATCTTGCCCATATTTCATGGTTCAATAAATGTTTTATGTTTATTCTTGTCTGTATCACTGTAAACCCTATGATTTCTAGATTCTTGAGGCAGTGGAGGATCTATTGTCATCTTGCCCATTTTTATGGTTTATCATTCATACACTTTTTGTTTTCCTTCTTCCCATCACCACTTAAATCCTTTTGTTTGATAGGGAGCTTAAATGAATTCATTGGGAATAATTTTTATGAATCCATAGCCCAATGTTCTATCACTGATCTGTAGTGATCTCTGTTGTCTTTGCTTTATTTAAAGTCTCGTTGAATCACCCACTCACACCCTTTTAATCCATAAACATTTTGATGGGTATTGGGATTATCCTCTTGCAGTCGGAGGGTGAGTCTTAGTGCTAACATTCATGGCACTATTGTTGGGGATGGAAGTGAAGATATCTTCCCTGGGAGAAAAACAATGAACATATCTAGTTTCATATGGTGAACTGAAGCTGGACACATTTTTTTGACTGCCTATGTTTCACCATGGTGACTCCACTGTTTGAAAATCTATTCGCAACTTCACTGTGAAAAATCTATTGGTGACTCCACTGAAAGGAGAAAAATCAAATGGCTATGGAGGCTATCCTATCCAAGAGGTTTTCCCCATTCAATTTCTCATCCATAGTTGGTTATCCAAATCTCTTGCATTTAGTTGATGAATGGAATGATCTACTACCAATATTTTAGGAAGGTAAGAATGAAAACCCTCTTGAACATGTTATCACATAAAGTTGTCAAAGGGTTGTAGGACGTCCAAATCCTTGTTCACACAGGCCACATTGATGGACACAAAGCGCAAATTTCATAATAGTCTATTTCGGGCCTGAAACACAAGAAAAAGGCATTTTTAATCTTTCAGCGATGGAGATTCCAAGAGCAGCTCAGATCAATGGCTCATAGGCATTCGAAATTCCAAAATTGCATGAAGTATAGTGCCAAAGTAAAAGGTCTGAAGTCCCAAGGCCTGGAGTGATCATGAGCCATTGATCTTGAGGGGGAAAGGTGGCATCCGATCCAAGTGTTTGGGGAAATGAGCTTTGGGAGTTTTGAAGTGAGAAGCACGTAAAATTCCCAAAGAGACGAAGCCCAAACTTTTGAAGCAATTGTGGACTATTGATCTCAAAATCAATAGGGATTCGTTGATATTAGTGTAAGTGCCTCCAGAAGCCCTGAAATGCTAAAGGTCCCGAAGTGGATCTTGGTCGTATGAATCCAGTAGCCATGTATCATCAGATCCATCACTTCGGGAGTTTTTCTTCAGAAGTTTTGAAATGAGAAACACGCCAAGTTCCCGAAGAGCCGAAGCCCAAACTCCCAAAATTATCTGAGCCATCAAAAGAAAAAAGACATGTGGAGGTATATCCCTCGCTTCAGAGTTTGGTGCTTCAGAGAATCATGGAGGTCAAGTATTGAAAAATCCTGAAGGGTCGAAGACGGAAACGCTGAATGGTCAAGGTCCCAAAGAGCTGAAATGGCCGAAGTGATGAAGCACTGAATGGTCGAAGTCCCGAAGAGACGAAATGCCTAAAGTCTCGAAGTACTGAAGTGACTAAGTCTCAAAGCGTCGAAGCGTCGAAGTCCTGAAGCACAGAAATCCCAAAGCGTCGAAGTGCCAAAGTCCCAAAGTAAATCTGGACCATCCATTAGTGGGGACACACAGTATAAATCTATGAACTTTGAGGGAAATACGAGGTTGATTTTTGATTTTCCCGAAGTCCAGAGACCAGAAAGAATCTCAACCACTGATCTGCAAGAGTCACATGTCATCAGATCCTAAAGCACATGGAGGAAGCCAGGGTTTAATATTTGATCTTCCCTAAGTCTGAAGCCATGAAGGGATCTCAGTTGTTGATCTGCAAGGGCTACGTGTCATTAGATCGCCAGCTCCAGGTAAAATCACTAAAGGAAAAGGAGGTTTGAGATTTGATTTCTCTAGAGTCTAGAGACCCGAAGGGATCTCGACCATTGATCTATGGAAGCCATGCATCATCAAATCCTTAGCTTCAAAGGTTTTTCTTGGAGGAAAATGAAGTTTGAAAAATGAAAACCTCGAATCTCTAATTGTGAAGCAAATCAAGACCATTGGTTTGAAAAGGGGTTGATCCGATACGTTGGTTTGAAAGTGCCAGAGATGAGTCATTGATCAAAGGGCCTCATCCTATATTGCAATATTAGCAACCACACTCCATTGCAGGGTCGAAAGGTTCTCAGGCGATAATTTTCTTGAGCAATCCCACAATTGAAACCATGGTAAGTCAAAAGTGATATGTGGCGAAAGGTGATGGATTACGAGTCCAAAAGTGGTCTGAATCCAAACCACTTTTGACAGCCCCACAATCACATGCTTATATAGAATCCTATTCAAAGAGCACCACTTGTTATAGTGCGACGATGTTGTAGTATTCCAGAGAAAAGATAGTATTCAGAATAGAAATATTTTAGCTAGAAATGGAAGAGAAACAATGATGTAACTAGAACAATACCAAAATAATACTAGAATAACACCAGAAAGAGCACTTTTATTACTGATAGGAATTTTCACTTGCCTCTTCGAGGGGGAAACCTCCAGTATAGTATATCTCTATTACAATAATATCTGATACCATATTTTTCGTACCCTCTAATTCTATTTACACTAAATCTATCTATCCAAAAGAACAATCTAGAGGAAGATCCTTCTAGAAGCAAAAGTTTCTATGAGGTCTTCTTACATTTGAATATTATTCCTTATTTCTAGACCTTATTAATATTGGCCTTTATTACATGTAATTATATTATTCTACCTACATGAGGGGTTAGGGAGGTTAGGTCCCTAACATGCACTCCCCCTTGAAGAACAACCTTTTCCTCAAGGCTTCATATAAGGGAATTGTTGTAGAATGGTGGTAGGCACCTAGGTGATATATTCTAGAGGCGTATCTTTCCATTGGGCTAACACTTCGTATATGGTGTGCTGACATAGACGACACTCTCTCTGGGCCAAGAATTCTTGTGGTTGCAACCATATGGAACCTTCTTCATCCAACTCAGAGAGACTAGTTTGAGTTTGACACTTAGTTCCGATCACCTTCTTTAAGAAGGAAACATGAAAAATAGGATGGATTTTCAACTAACTGGGTAGAGATAATTGATAGGCCATGAATCACACACTCTTGAGCATTGTATAAGGACCATAAAATTTGGGTGTAAGTTTCTAATAGTGTTGAGATTTGAGTGGAGTCTTCTTATAAGGTTGTGGTCGAAAAAATACTTGGACCCCTTGAAGAAAATGACATTCAGAATGACCTTGATCTTCTTGTTGCCTCATGTGATTCAGATCCATGACCAAATTTTCTTTGAGGGCACAAAGAATAGCCTCGCAGACTGTAATATTTTTGTTAACCTCCTGAACCTTCGATCCCCTGGCATGTAGGAGAGAATTGATGGGGGATTTTGGCCATAGAATGCTTTAAAAGGAGTCATGCAAGTAGTTGCATGGTAAGATGTGTTGTACCACCTTTTGTTCCTAAGATTTATTATAAGGCTCAAAGAATAATGTATATTGAGTGTTTTTGTGAGTGCGTTTTGTACCTTTAGTTTTTTGAGAAATAATATTTAAATGAAATTAATGATAATACAATACAAAGGATGTATCTCATTATATGAGTCGTAATTGTAATGTCAAATGATGTACAAATATTTACAAAACTGTTAAACAAAGTCAGGTATCAATTATAGACAAGTCTCACCTTGTTTCCAGTAGGAGAAAAAGTAGAATATGCACCCTTGAACAGGATATGAAAATGAAGAAATTCACACAGATCACAGATCTTGTTTTACTCTCAGTAATAATAGAGGAATTTTTTTTACTGAATGAATAGTTGATATATTATGATCACAATAGATGTAGTACTAAATTGCAATCAATCACTCTTCAAGAATTACATAAAGAAATTCAAAGAAATGGAAACATAGAGGGTACACATAACTCAAATTGAACGAAACTTAGAATATCTATCTGCACTTGTATAAATACTCAAAAGAGTTTCTCTTTTACATTTGGCAAGAAGAAGCCTTGAATAGATCCAAAATCTATCTATTTATACAAAACTTATCACAACTGAAAACCATTGGACTTCCCACAATGTATGACTAAAAATATAATACATCTAAATAAAATAACAATATGAAAATATTGTTGAGTTTCGTTGGCACTTCCTCTGTCTCTTTGTCTTCTTGCAAATGTTTTCTATTTCCTTCGATATATGAGTTGGGTACACATGTCCATTAAGGCCACCGCAATCATTTGTCTTATTGTCTTTTCCATTTGATCTCTTTGCCATTTGTCCCTTTAGATGCATTTACTGGGATAAGAAATTGCAGTTGAATATATGGGGGGATAATTAAATGAATAGATCGACGTTGTCTCATTATGGGATGGATATTGGTTACATGGGAGAGTAATTGTTCACAAAAATAATGATGGGAGGACAAGTGTTCAATAAGGAGGTGGGATGAGTGGATGAAAGAATGCGGGTGGTAGGGATAGACAGGGTAAGTGATGGTTGGAGGGTGAAAGGTAGAGTGGGTGGAGAAAGTGAACACTATACATTCTCTTTCATTTTCTCACAACTACACTCACTTTTCCCTGTTCAATTCATTGGTTGCACCTATCCATCAATGCTACCACAAATCTTGAAGGCTCAATGCTCTCGTTTAATTCAAAGAAAAACATTGTCTTCTGTATTTGGGGTAGCTTCTCCTGGATCTTGTTCACTTCTTGGACTGTGACCTAATATTGTGAACTTGGATTAACCAACTATTCATTGATTTTAAGTAAATCAGTCTAGATCATCTCTTGGATGGCCACCTGAGTGTGTTCCTTGTTATTTCTGGAGCTTTTTTGGTTCATTTCTATTTCACTCTGCCCCAATACCTATGAGATACTATTCCCTTCAAACTCAATCAAAGTTTTATTTATTGATGATAATGCCTCTAGAAAATCCTCTTTTACATCTCTGGCAAGTTTCTTGCCTTCTTCTAGATTTTTTTCCCAGGATTTTAGGGCCATTTCATCTCTTACTTGTTCTGAATGAGAGAGAAGGGGAAGACCAGGGGTATTAGCCCTCTGCTTCCATATGAGAACTTCTTCAAACTTAGGCTGGGTTGAGCATGCCTCTTTTTCCTTGACATAAATATCTTTTAGAGAAAGGTCTACTAACTGATGGCATTTCTGGATAACATCTACTTTTTGATAGAGTTCTTGTTGGGAAACTTACAACCTCTCATTTCCTTTTGATGCTTGTGTTTTGAATGTTGAAATGTCTATCGTTTTGTTCTCTATTAGGGTCAATCTGGCTTGCAACTGCTCAATCAAATTTTCATGCCGAGTGATCAGTCCTTTGCTTGTCTATGAACTCTACTAGAGTAGCTCAAGGTTATCCTGTAACTACTTAATTTGATGTTGATGAATAGCCCTGATTTGTTTAATTTCCTAGTTCATCCTACTTCTAATAATTTTTTTTATACTGTATATATCATTTTTCAATTGTTCTCCCAAGAGGCATTTATGTCGCAGTTGTTCGGTTAAATTTTCCATTAACCATTGATTGGTAGTGGAAAAAGACCCTAATGAACCTGCAACTTCTTTCGCAAACTTTGGACCATCATGGTATTTCCCATCATACACCAATATTTTCATTTTAGTGATAAATCCATCCTTTTGGTGATATTCTCTCTTTACGATAGATTTTCATTTCTTGTTGAAAAAGAAATCTAAGGGAGGGATATCTTTGGGCAAGATAGGAGTAAAATCACCTACAAAACTGAGTTTGAAACTAGGATTTCTGAAGCTAGTCTATAAAGGGGTTAATGATGTAATAGGAGACATAATTTATGTCGAAGTTTTGTGTCTTATTGTATTCGAGGTGCCAACAGGAGTAGTTGGTGTTGAATGAGGGACAAATTGTCCCGGATTCATGAAAGATTCAAATTGATCTAACACCTGTGGATCATTCAATCTTGACAATGACACTCTTATTTCATGAAATAACACTTCTGTGCTTTTAGGGACTTCCTCAGCTTTGTGCTTAGTGGAGAAACTTGTCTCAGATCCTGTAGGCCTAGCTTCCTATGAATGAGGCGTGGGTATTGAATCTCCTTGAAATATATTTGGTAAACTGTTTCGTCTGTGTTTCTGAAATCTAAGGAAGCCAACTTGTTCATTAGGGGGCAGAGTTTGGAATCTTCTTTGGACTTCCTCATAATATCTAACTCCACTAAACATTTTTTCATAAGGAGAATTCTCATGGATGTATCGCTTCATGTTAAACTGAGGTAGATGATTTTCCACTATATTATGTGGATCATTCTTCTTGAACTCGACGTCGACTAATTTGACATCTTCCAGGGCTGTGGCCTCGAATTTAGAATGACCGAAATCTAATAGTGTGAACATGCCAACTTGAATGGGGAAAGTTGGACAAAGCTTTTTCTGAGCTACTTTCAATGCCTTGCTGATACCTCTTGCTACTGTCTAGTATGCCACTTCTATACACACCAACCTTTTGGGTAAAACCTATGGGAGGGCATGGGGAGGAACGAAAAAACCGAATACTCTTATATAGGAGAAATTCTCCTCAATGATCATGTCTACAAGTTTTCCCAAGTTCCCCATAATCCTTTCTGAAATTTGGGGTGGCGGGTGACCGTAAATAACTATATGAATAGGCACTACAACGTTGTGACAGATTTTGTAAAAGAAATATTTGTCATTCTCCTCCCATAATTTGGAGTGATAGAAATGAATTGACTCAGAACTGGCCAAGGTCCAAATCTAGTTCATCAGGGGAAAGTGGGTCATGAAAAAAATGGCATCCATAACATATGCCAACATGTAAAAAGGGCTAGGCTGCCATTTTGATTTTGTTGATTTATACTCAGCGATTTCCTTGGCCAAATTATCAGATAGCATTTTGGCCCAATTAAAGATATAACCCTCAGCTACCTCGTTAATGATGGCTACCCACTCAACTAAGAAATTTGTAGGGTTTTTCTTCCCAAACAGGTGACAAAGCATCATGGATACATACAACGTATGAGCATATAAATACATCATGGAATACATACCATGAGCATCGACTATGAATTTTTCTAGCTCTCCCCACCGGGACTTGACCACATCATGACCATTTCTATTGTATTGGGTGAATTACTTTCTATCAAACTAAAGAATAGATGCGGCATTGTAAGTGTATTTAGGGGTAGCGGAATTTTTTTACATTACTTGTAGGTTCTCTAGTTGGAAAGAGTCGATGATGACCTACAGGTGGTTGATGATGCTCCTGGTTTGGATTTCGACATGTTCCAAATCCCAATTTATCATATCGTTGTAGGGTATGATTCTTGGTTGTGCAACAATCTTATGCAGTTTCGACTATGCTATGTGTCTGAGAATAGCTGTAAAGGACTTGTCTTCTTCTTCGATAGATTCGTTTGGATAGTTAATGATCTCATGCTCTAAGACATAAAAAACCTTCTTCCAAGTTTTAATGGCATCCGCAACTCATGGAGTCTTGTTTGATAGAACATTTGCATTTGGATTTGAATCATCACCCGATGCCTCAAGCTTCTTTGCATCATTTCGTGGTGCCATAATCCTCATGAAAATAGAATTATCCTACCTATGACCATAGAATTTTGTAATCTCTACACTAAATAGAAAACTGTTAATTGCAAATGGTAAAAACAATTTTGAAATTCGAAGTGCTTTATTCAAAAAAGTCTATCGATATTCGTATATCTCTACTGACGAAGAATTTATTAAACTTAATGGAATTCATTACCTGATGATTCAAAATCTTTATTTGAAATCATTAACCTTAATCAATCATAAATTTCATTAATACTTCGACGATTCTTGTTCGGAAGTTTTGTATGTGATAGGTTGGAAATCTCTCGAAGTCCGAATTCGTGGAGGAATTAATCTTTGAGTAATCAATTTTATGTATTAATTAATCATGTTTAAAACATTGTATTAGCTTTAAGTATTTTGAAATTTTGGAATTCGTAAGTTTGGAATATAGTGAAAGAGAAATTTTCCAAAATTTGAAACTACAAAGTGATTAATTAACACTTAATCATGACTAATTAAAGCTGATAACCATTTTATTAATTCTTTGAAAACCCTTTTTAATTTTTGTAATCACTTTACTTCAACGCTTTGATAATCCGGGGATTGTGAAATAAAAAAATCCCAAGAGAATTCTCTCGTAGTGACATGGAACAGATGACATCATTTTGATGATGTGTCAAGAAAAGAGAGGTGCCATATGTCACTTGAAAACGTGCAAATCATCCGACATAAATATCAAAAATATGTGCCATGTGTCAACCAAAGAAAATATTTTTTAAAAAAGTACACGTCTCCTATGAATAGTGTTCATGATTTCTTTGGGAAAATTCATGAGTGGCTATCTTCAAGATTTCGAAGTTTCAGGGTTTTCGTTGTTTAGGTTTGTTGGAATACCCAAAGTGTGAAGCGGCCATTAAAGGATTTCTTTTAAAACTCAGGCAGCTCCAAAACTTCGAGAATCATTAGGATCATTCGATCAAATTAGATTTACTCATTGATGATAGATACCATAAGTGCCTTATTGATAAATAACAACCAATGGATTTATTTTAATTTTAAAAGGTCACTTTCTAGGTTTTTTTCTTTTTTGGGTAAAATTTTATTTCTAAGAGGTAAACTATATAAAGCCAAAAACCTCAAAATTATGCATGTTCTAACATAGGCTCCATTTGGGGATTGTGGCTCCCTATGAGGTGAGAAAGAACAATAGACCAAGTGCCTTTATTGTGTAAATGGAGTCATTATTGATTTTTGAAAAACATATTCCAGTTTTATTTAAGAGTTAATCATACATAGAAAAACGAACTTAACCAAATCTCAAAAAACCTTCAAAACATACTTAATATTGATCTCAAGTTAGGATATTTAAAATTTCCTTTTCTTAAAACCGATTTTAGAATCGTTTAAGATAATCAAAATAACTTTCACTAAAATATCAGTCTTCAACTGACTTTGTTTGCTTCAAGGTTAAGCAGATGTAACAATTTATTTAGGGAATCCCTAGTTGGTTCAGGATGTAAATATCACTGGAAAAAGAACTAGATCATAGAGTATGACATATGGATATGTATGAAAACCTTATAGATATCATAGATATTGCTTCACTGCCAGTGAGCTTGTTCAGTACCCTGGTGAAGTTATGTACTTCTCCCATTGAATTTCCTTTCACCACTTCAATTAACACTTTTGTATTTTGAAGAGATGATGGAAATAAATATATGAATTTCATTTCATCATCTCTTTTGGAAAATATGTGGGCAATAAAATTGTGAATTTCCTTTCACCATCTATCTTGTATTTTAATATTTTTAAGTAGGGGAAGTCAACCTGTATGTAACTAGGGCAAAAAGAGTTTTCTTAAAATTGTATTTGAACTAGAAGAGAAGGAACTCATACCTTATTTTCCTTTTGAACTTTCAGCAAGGTAGATTATTAATTTATCACATGTTTTTAGAGAAATAGAGTTTCAAATTTTTATTCAGTATCCTCTCCTATTCAACCAGATCTATTCTACGTGCAGAATAAAATGAAAAAAGTTATAAAATCCTGAAGAATAGAGATGATATGTCCTGCAGATGTTTTTACTTTCTGTTTTAATGATGTCAAGAAATCATAAAGTTAATGAAAATATTTACAACCGATGATCAACTTACTCGGGTAATTTACAAAAAGAAAAGAACATTTGAAAATCAAAATGCCAATGTCAATCCAATCCGATATATAATGGAAATCTAAAATATAACTACTGCATGAAAAGTTTTACATAACTCCCATTGATAGGAGCATCAATCATTTTTACATCAATATTTTCCAGTTGTTATAACCCTAAATTGCACCATACATGCACACCTATCATCAGGCCCTCTTACTTGTTATTTTTGCCAAGCCATCACTGAGAAACTCTTCTTAAAAGAACTATTTTTTAAGATGTACATGCCTTGCACCACTAATTACCATGTACACACGCTTCTTCCACCACTACATCTTGTGTATGTATGCTATTTTCACCATTACAACCCGTGCATACCCACAAATGTTGTAAAAATTAAAAAGTTGCAAGGAATTCATTGAGATTACAGGCTATTGTGCAGTTTCCCAACTGTTCCACCACCTATAGCTCATCACCAACCGAATAACCATCCTTTTTTCATATAAAATGAGGTGTTGGGGTCCGATTCCAAAGCCAATCATAAGAACAATGAAACTATTCATGTTTCACATCCCCTCCTTGCCCCAAGAATTTGCAGCCACATTTGTCAGATTTCCATCAAAATTTCCCTTTTTGTCCTTTTTCCTCAATCATAAGCCTATGACATTTAATTAGAATAAGTGTGAGAGGAGAAGGATACGTGGAAGTGTAGTTGGATCTTGGTGAAGAGGATATTGGACCAGATTCGAGGAGCAGTTATCAATCTCATTGTAAGTAAACTTTCTGATATCAATAAAAGGAATACTTTTTCTGTCCCAAAATATGATGTGTTCAATATTTATGTTTGATTTATGTTTTATACTGACATCTAACCCATAATTCATATATGGGATGCATGTTTTGCAGTTCCTTGTTTATCTGTTTTTTAATGCAAGTCATCCTTGGGAGGAGGCTTACAGTCAGAGGAGCGATTGAACACGAAAGGATCGACACCAGACGCGGAGTTAAAGGTAGAATTATCAGATCTTTTCACTTTGTATTTCTTGTATGAATGTGTGGTATATTTGTGGTATTCTAAAGAGTATGATACTTTTAGACGGTTAGATATGCCTACATGTTGAACCCTAACGTAGTCCATAGGGGGTTTTTCCTGCTATAGCAGAAATAACAACCATACTAGGGATACCTCTAGGGTTTTAGGGGATATTTTTGGGTGTTTTAATTGGTTTGATTACCTTTTTGAGTTTTCTGTAAGTTGTTGAGTCTTTAATGGATTTTGGTCTTCCATACCAGTACTCCCTTCCCTATAATTCTACCTATTTTTTATTTTTTTTTTGAGAAGTATGCGACTTGTAATGGGTTTTCATGTGTACATATGTGCACTACCTTTAGACAGCCCGCGTACATACACAGGCTTCTTAAGTGTCAATAGTGTGCCTGTGTCAAGAAATGTTTTCTGTAAAGAAGAGACAATCAAACTCTTCCCTGATTGAATTCATACTTCTCAGGGGTTTCTTGATTAAGTTCTAGTCTCTTTCATTGTAGTCTTTATCCTGAGTTTGACATCATTTTCCTTATCTT
This sequence comes from Picea mariana, assembly GCA_032191745.1. Classification (NCBI taxonomy): domain Eukaryota; kingdom Viridiplantae; phylum Streptophyta; class Pinopsida; order Pinales; family Pinaceae; genus Picea; species Picea mariana. The sequence continues at coordinate 4,714 of JASDQU011440397.1, read as the reverse complement.
TTAAATATTTCTTGTGTTTTCTTTGAAAGGGTTTTAGACGAGTCTGTGAGTCTTTTCTGATCATCATGTTTGGTATCGTCAGTGACTCCCTGCAATCCACAGTGGGCTAGAAGTTAGTTCTTGGTCTTGTCTTGTCTTCAATTTTCCCCTTTTGCTTGCTTTAAAGAAAAAGA
>JASDQU011440396.1:12800-26312 GCA_032191745.1 Picea mariana | reverse complement strand
AGGTCGATTTTGATCAAACATCATCTTCTCCTCCACTCATGGATGTGATAGGAAATATGAGTGACTGAATTTTGCTTAAAGGAACTCAAAATCTTGGTTTTTGTCTCATAGTGTATTGGTAGCTGGTAATGTGTGAGAAAATCCATGGCAAGGGTGTTGAAGTCATTAAAGAAGCCTCACGGTAGTTCTATTTACCATTTTGCAGCCGAACCCGTAAGAGTTCATTGGAAGAGTCGTAACTGAATGGATTCGTCCATCAAAGAGTTGGATGAACACCAAAGGTGAAAAGTCATAACATGATTTTTTGGGTCTTCTCCCGGTTTACCGTCAAATTTGGGAATGTTAGAGGGTAACGTTGTCGGTATAATGGGCCAATGGGGAGAATGTAGGATAGGGTCATTCAAGATTCTAGACAAGTTGGGTATATTCAAAGTGGCTAAAAAGGGTAATTGTCTATTCACGTGAGGATACTAGTGAATTTGGGGAGGAAGTCACATCGGTATACCAGTAGGACCATAAGCAGTTCGTGTGTAAGGTGAAGGTCTTGACAAATTTGGATGTGGATGCGGAGGCATGTATCCCATAGGGTTGTACTGATTAGGGATGTTCCCTTGATAAGGGATACTAGAATGAACGTTTGAACCCCAAATGGGATTTGAAGAACCTAGATATGACTAGCCCGAACTAGGGGGTATGAAAGAGATAACTTGAGGTTGTTGCCCCCCAAATGATTATGGATTTCCTTGGATGAGAAGGTTCCAATATTGGGCTAGTGATCCTGGTATGTTTTGTCCATGGGGTGGGTTATAACCTCCAACCAGGGGTTGTCTTCCAAGTAATTATTATGTTTCTAATTTGAGTTTGACCCCTAAATTGATTTTTCCCACCAAGGTTAAATTTCCCTCCAACAGGAATCTGATAAACATAAGTGAATGACTGAGTGGTGCCTCCAATTGCATTGGAGCCACTTGGACTATATCCTCCAATAAAAGGTGGATAAGACCCTCCGGAGAGGACCTAGGAAGGTGTCGAAACGAAACCAGAAGAAACATTGTACCCAAGACAAATGAAAACTCCAAAAACTTTGGATGGAACCTAGGTAGGAATGGGGCTAGAAGTATTCAAAGAATTATACCCAAGAGGAAGTGATGGGATAGATCTAGACGAAAGTGGTGTAGTAATGGGAGCTTGGGTGACCACTGTATTCCCAGTGGGAATAGTCGTAACCTGTGGGACCATTGTAGAATTGGCCATATGGAGAGAAATAGTTGAGCTAGGAAAAATTGATTGCATGTTTGAAACAATAGGGATATATCTAGTTGTACCAACAAAGTGATCTAGAGGTATCGTGTAGGAAACAGATGTTTCAGGCAGCTGTGAGACAATAGGTGAGTTAGGGCGCACCCCCAAGTTGTCGTAAAGTTCCTGCACCATGTGAGGCGGGTATCCAAATGTGTCAGTAGTAAAAATATCTCCAGAGCCTGTAAGGGGTCCGGTTGGTATTCCAGAAGTGTCAACAACAAGTTCTTAGAATGAATTCAGCCGAAGAATATGTCTCTCGTATCCAGGAGGTATTCACAAAGCCTCTAGAGAATTGGAAACAATTAGGAAATTTTCTAAAGAGTCAGTTCTTTCCACCTGTGAAGATGTGGAGTTATGGACCTCACTTTGCTAAGGAGAGCCCTCCGGTGCATCAGTAGTCAAAGGTTGATAAAAATTCAGATATTCCGAGGGTAGCCCTTTCATTCTGCGTGAACGGTGTGGAGGGTCAATGTTGGTCGAACCAAATATTTTACGAAAAAAATCTATGGCCAACTACAGAAACAAATAACACTTGCTAAAATAAAGAAGTTGGAAAAGTTACATTGATGACCTGCTTAACGGAATTACACCCTGGTGCAAGATCCCACACATAATCATGGGTATACCCTCCAAGGATCCCAAGTGAGTCTGACCAATGTCGATTCCAGGTACTGTGAAGACTTGCCCCTCCATAATCACCTTGTGTAAGACCCTAAAAATATAGGCAACTAAGGTTACCACGAACAACAGTGATGCCTGGGGAAACAGTCGACAGTCTAATCCACGCGCAAAGGCAGGGTATCTAGCCTAAAATCAACTTGAAAGGCTTCCACTCATCCTTGTGGTCATACCTTTCAAGAGACCCCCATAATACACACAATCTCTACACCAAGACCAACAAAGCAAGTTGAGTAACTCTGCCAGTATCAATGCGGCCTCAGGTTTTACCCTTGTGTGAGAAGGGATTCCCGAGACAAAATGTTGCCAATGGATTTCAACACTCCCTATCACAAGATGCTATAGTGTGTTTTATGCTTTGGATAATGTGCCTCACAACCTATTCCAAATCACTAGCCTAGTTAATGTTGGTCTAAAAGAGCCCTAGAAATTAAAAGTTACTAAGTAAATTTTATAACTACGCAATGTTTTAGAGGCCCTTGTTTACGCAAGAGGAAGATGGAGATGAAACTGATGTTGTATGAGACCTTGACCCAATAATATGCAAACAGAGATGAATGATGCAATCTTTCGTTCAATCAACTTTATCGACTGTAGGGAGAAGGTATTTTTCCGAAATGATGTAAGCTACGAAATGTAATTTCTTTTTCTTGAATGAACACGATTTCAAACAATCATAAATAATGAAATTTCTCAACTTTTTCTCTTTTTTTTTAAAAAAAAGTTGAATGCAGAAAACTTTCTTATGATTGATTACTTAAAAGAATAAATGACTTTAAATTCTTCCTTTATAAAACCAAATCAGGGGTATAACGAATAAAGGACAAGTAATCAAAGAAAATCTATACACTCAACAAGCACCCAAATCAAACTTTCAATGAAGATAAAAGTAAAGATGACAAAAAAGTGTTTCACTAAATGAAAATGAAAAATGACTTTCCAATCAACAAGCAATCCAGAAAATGTAATCAATCCAAAACACTAAATCCAATCAAAATACTTTTAATCAATCAAGCACTCAGATTGTTGAATCAGAGATTATATCCTTGTTGATAAAAATCAAGAAGTAAAACTGGAAAAAAGATTAAGAAGAGTTTTCAATCTTCGAAAACTAATCCACAACAAGTCTCAAACTCTCAAAGCAGTTAAATATTGGCATTAAAAGTTCCTCCTAGGTGATCAAAGCAATATTGCGTATCAAAAGACAAGAAGGCCCAATCCATTTTTTTTTACAAATAGTGTCGCAGCCCAACAGTAGGGTATAGTGAGAAAATTAAGGATTTCTGCAGGCCAGATATGGAATAGGGTGTGGAAAGTCCACACTGGTCTAAATAGTCAGGTGTGACAATCAAAGATTTCCATAGGCTATGTATGGATACAATGTGGAATAGCCTGTGAAAAAAAGAAATTTGGAAAGAGGACAAAGGATCTAAGTGAACTTTTAGATCCAGAGAGTCTGGATGGATCCCCCACACACTCATAAATTGAATTCAAGTGAAAAAGGGTAGGCTAAAGGCAAATGGCCAACAAAAAACCACAAACAATTTGTATCCCTGGTGGAGTCGCCAATTTTGTTATTGAATAAATCGGTGAATGTAGACATAAATTAATCTCCCTAGATCCACCTAGATCTAGAACAAAACAAGATGGGACATGGCGCTTTCCCTAAGTTAAAATCATTGAATTTACTACCAAAGAAGTGATGAGTGACATACCTTTAAATATCACTTCCTTATATCTTTGTTGTCCCTTCTTCGCTCCGGTGCTCTTGTGAAATCAAATCTGTAATGACACAAACCAACCAAAGTGAAAGCAATAATAGTAGATTCAATAAAAACTTAAACATGTGATCAAGGAGTCATGTAATAAAATGAGAACAACTTTATGGGAAAGAAACATGCCACTGTATTATATTAAGTAAAAGTGGAAGATACAACCAAACTACCTTGATGTCGCAAGTTCCTTTTCGGTGGTCCTTTTCTCCAACACACACGCACACTTGCTCCAAATTTGCATGAAGATGATCCACAAAAACTTGATGGACAAATGGAGACCTCAAGAATCAATTTAAACATGATTCCTCACACAGTATTCACCCTATTCTTTCATAATTTCCTTGCTTAATCTTGCTTAACCTTTTCCATGAGAAACCCATCATTATAAAGGAGGAGGAGAAGTGGTTAAAGGGATTACGATGATCCCACCAAATTAGAGAAGCCAGTAGGATCCCAACCATACGGATGCCACCTCATATTCTAGAATATTCCCTTCTAGAACCTTTGTGAACTTCTTCCTTTATTTAGCTTTCAAACGCCACCGCACGCTACCTATATAGCAACCTGTAGAAACCCCGCAAGCTAGGTATAGAGCAGCTTGCAGAAATCAGGCATTTATGCACTGTGTACTACATGCAGCCTGTGACGTCCTTCTAAAAACAAGTTTTGTAGAGGGTGAAAACAATCACTTTTCTCATGAGAAATATCCTTTTGAGAGCCTGAACACATGCTTGTAGAAACATCACCAGGGTGACCAAAATAATGTGTAACAATGTGGGTGTGCCTTGCTCCCAGTAAAGAGTTGGTGCATGGCCCTCATGGTGGGTTTGGAGGTTTAAGGAAGTACATCCCCTAGTCAACCCTCATGGGGCGTGGACAAGGTCGACCTCCCATTCTGGAGCCATGTCTTGCCCTCGAGCATGCATATCTATCTGCAAATGATTAAGGGATGAGAGAGTAACCTGAGAGTAATTTACCATGCATAGATTTATGTTAAGGTCAGCGAGGGAAAGGTTACTCGCTCTTCCCTTGTTAATGTTATTTCACAACACATTGATGTGTTGAGCACTTAGAACTACTCCTTTTGGGGCTCCTCCTCCTTGTGGGCTCGGAATTTGGCGCCCGGTCTTGAGTGATTGATTATAAGCACCTTGTTGTTGTTATGGTGCACATTGGTGACACGTGAGCTCCTTGGTGGCTTCTCCTTGGTGTCTTGGATTTGGACTTAGATATGGTGCTTGGTTTAACATAGGGGTGCTGCCTATGACTCGACCTTGGGCTTGGAGTTAGGTCTTGCACACTTGGTGAAATTACCACACTCCTTCGTGGATTCACCCTTAGCACTTTATTTGAATGATGCACTGGTGCTATAGTAAAGGCGTTGTATTGATTCATAAAAGGTCTTGGGTTCGACCTTCAACCTTCTCACATATTTACCCTCAACCCTTTGTTTGAATGTTTAGGAAAAGGAACAATCCTTGTGGGTTGAGCTTGGGTGTTGAATTGTGGTGGCATAAGTGGTTGTCTTGATTGGATTCTTGTGCCCTTGGTTCCACAGAGATTAGGGAGATGGATTTGATAATGCGTAGTGCAAGGTTTTGGTGTGATTTCCGCTTGGCGCACTTCACACTTCTCTTGAAATTTGGCGATGACTAAGACTTGGCTTGACTTGAAACTTGGGGTTTGGAGTTCGACTTAGGCTCGGGCTAAATTTAGAGATTGGGTAGTGTCAAAAAAATAATTTTTTTTTGTTTGTTTATTTATTTGGAATTTTTTTTTTTGTATATATTATTGTGTTTTTTATTTTTTTTACACAGCTTATGCAGGTCATCATGAAACAACAATTTAAACATACAGAAAACTATTTTAGTTCTTTTGTTATGAAGTACATGATTTTAGAAATTCTCCTTATTTCTTTATGAGTTAGAATTTGGACTTGGGAATCTTCTTTGGGAATCTGCAAATAGTCTATAGGCAAGACTGTTTGTTGGGTTTTTCAAGACTTTATGGCTAGTCTTCATAGGTTTTATGGCCTGTAAATAAAGGGTTTCTAGGATGTCGGTTTAGGGTTTGGGAACAGATTGTACAATTATGTGGGTGGTCAAGCCAAGGTTTCAGTTTTGAAACCAGGCTTTGATACCATTTGTAATGCCTTCCATAAAAAGCCGCAAAATAAATAAATAAATAAATCTATTCATCTTCTACTGAAATAAATTCAATTTAGTTCAAGGTTTTCTTTTCATGATTTTCTTTATACCAGCATAATAATAAAAAACAACATAATAATCAACAACAACATAATAACAACATAAAATGCACACAATGCATACCTCTACTTGTATATTAGTTGATTTAGTCCCTAGTTCTCTTGTTCTTGAGCTTTCCCAAACTTCCCAACTGTATATTACCCTCCCAACCAACTAGGAACAACCTCTTTGGCTCCCTAGCTCCAGGAATCCTTGCGGTTTCCTGGCCCTCAAGCCCAACATTCCTAGCAACAACAGTGTCCATGTGAGAGTTCCCAAAAACCAAAATGTTCACTAATCTCCTCCTCCTTTCTGAATTTCTTCCTTCTTCTTCTCCCCCCTAATTTCACTTTCCCAAAAACCAAACGCAAAATACCCCCTCTCCAAGTCCTCTCCCCTCTTCCTTATCCTTCTCCCTCATTCAACTCTCCAACTGCCTTATCCCCCCATTAATTCCTCAATAATATTATCCCTACCATTAATTACTTCACCTACCAATTTTAATAATATTATAATAAAAGACTCAATAAATTTATTTTAATAATTAATTAAACTAATATTTATCAAACATGATAATTAAATAATTAATTAGGGTTGTCACAAAGTTTTCTTCAATACCCACTATGGTTGGCCACTCTTTCCTCGCATTCAACTCTAATTGATCCAGGTGGATATTTGTGGCCACCCACCTTTTCCAAATGGATCAAAATGGCTTTCTGGCAATTTTGGCAATTTACTATTTTTAGTAGGTTTTAACTTCCGGGGCCATTTTGAGGGCCTAAACGAAGGTTTTTCTATAACGAGGTTCTCAATGATATCTGAAGAAATAATCGATCCCCCAAAATAAATCTCCTCGACGATACCTTTCCAACGAGCTATCACACGCCTAAAACCAAGATCGTATGCAAAAGTTACGACCCCGGGAAGTTTATGTACTAACTTACCCAAACGGGGCCCACATGACTTTTGGCGCTTCATCTCCTAGGGTTAGGTTTTTGGATGTCTAGGACTTTTGGCATTCCCGTCTATTGTAAAAAAGGCCTTCCGAGCCTCATTGTAATCATCTTCTTGTGAATGCGAGTAGTCGTCACATCTCCTCTCGGAGATAAGCTGCCACCATTCTAGCGAGTCTTGCACTTTGTATTTTTACAGTCTCTGTACATTTCTCTAATTACTAGAAATCGTATATTACTCTATATATGTGTTTATGGTTGCATCTCTGACACATTTCTGTTATATTATTGAATATCTGCAATATCTCTGTGCATTTCTTTATTATATCTTCGCTCTCATTTCGTGAAAAAAATAATCTGGATCAGTGGTATCAGAGAAGGCTGCTCTTGATTGTTTTTCAGTGCATGTCTCCAACGAGGTCCGAGTATAGCAAGTTGGGTCTCGAGCTTGTCTCTCTTGAGGACAATCGCTCTTGCACACCCAAGAAACCCTCAATGGAAAAAGAAAAGAAAAATGATGGAGCAGACGATCCTATCAGTCTGTTGCTTGAGCAAGCTCTCACACGATAGAGGGACGAAATGATGGAGAATTTTTCCCACATCCTTCAACACCTACCGATAGAATTAGGCACATCTTCATCAAGAAACCACTTTGGAGGCACCTCACCCTTCAAGGTACAAGTTAATTTTGATATTCCCGTATTTGAAGGTCAAATAGATGCATATGCCCTAGATAAATGGGGAAATCTGCTAGAAGGTTATTTCTTTGTTCATAATTTTTTAGACAAGGAAAGATCACCTTCGCACTCCTTAAGGCTCTCCCCCATGTCAAACATTGGTGGGAAACTTACTGGGAGCAGAGTTCCACAGAAGAGTCTAGAATATATGGGGTCGATCCCACTTGGGATTTTTTTGTGGATGCGGCAAAGGAATAGTATTACCCTATTGGAAACTATGAGGACCAGTATATGAGATGGACCACACTGTGGCAAGAGAGGGGCCAATCAGTTTCGGAGTTCACCAATAGCTTCCATACCTTGCGCACCAAGTTGGGTATCAAAGACTCTGAACGAAATTTGGTTCTGAAATACCGTGGGGCTCTACACAGATACATCCAAACTGAAATGGATTTCCTGGACATCTCATCACTTGGTTTTGCCTATCGATATGCTATTAAAATCGAGCAGAAATTTAAGCACCAGAACAAATGGGAGTTCAGGTCTACAAATTCACAACAACCAAAGTATGACAAAGATAGCCCTAACAAACAGTCCCCTGAAAACCAGTCCAAGCCACAGGGAAAGAAGGTTCATGGGAAGACAAATAAGGACACCGGGAAATGGTGCGATTTTCACAAAAGCCCCTGGCACAACACCGATGAATGTCGCTCAAAACAGTCATTAATGGCTGAGATCAAAGACAAAGGGCTGAACCCTGATTCAGAATCTGATTCTGAAAATACTAGTAAAAGACAGATCATCGACGCAGACCCCACTGCTATTGTCACAACTGCAACAATTCAACTAGAAGAACCAACAGATCCAGAAGAGAGGGAGTGCCTTTTTCATTCACATATGTGGGTGAAGGGGACCCCGCTGCATTTTATTGTTGATAGTGGAAGCCAGAAGAACCTCATCTTAGTAGAGGTCATCAAACAGTTGGGATTGTCGACAACACCACACCTGCAACCATAAAACATCGAGTGGCTTCGCCAAGGACGAGATCTTCATGTTAGCTAGTAGTGTCGATTGTCATACGGCATCCAACCCTTCAAGGATGAGGTATTATGTGATGTTTCCCCACTGGATGTCTGTGATGTTCTCTTGGGTCAGCCATATATGTGGAAACACCATGCTATCTATGAGTCTCAACCCCGTAGTGTCATTATTACTCTTGGGGGTCATCTCTATAGGATACCAGAGGTAGTTCCAACTACTACCCCACCTAAACAATATTGCAAGGTAGTATCTCATACTACAAAATTCATCTTCTCCACAATCTGCTCAAAGGGTGAACAGAAGGATATTGCACCCACCACAGCTTCGACCCAAGCACCTTCTATCCAACAGAAGCAGGTCGACAAGGTTGTAGCAAAGCACGAAGATTCCTTCTACACACAGTCATCTAAAATAGCCAGACTGGTTAAAAAGGTCCAAACCTTCCAACCAAAGGTTCGTGATAGCCTCCAACAAGCTAAGCAACGTCNNCAACGCAATGGATACCATTGCTTCCTAAGGAGGGAGGATTGATCTAGGTGGATATCGGTGGCCACCCACCTTTTCCAAATGGCTCAAAACGGCTTTCTGGCAATTTTGGCAATTTACTATTTTTAGCAGGTTTTAACTTCCAGGGCCATTTTGAGAGCCTAAATGAAGGTTTTTCGAGATCGAGGTTCTCAATGATAGCCGAAGGCAGATTGAGCCCCCAAAATGAATCTCCTCTACGATACCTTTCCAACGAGCTATCACACGTCTCAGACAGAAATCATATGCAAAAGTTACGACCCCAAGAAGTTGATGTACTAACTTACCCAAACGGGGCCCACATGACTTTTGGCGCTTCATTTCTTAGGGTTAGGTTTTTGGATGTCTAGGACTTTTGGCATTCTCGTCTATTGTAAAAAAGGCCTTCCGAGCCTCATTGTAATCATCTTCTTGCGAATGCGAGTAGCCATCACATCTCTTCTCAGAGATAAGTTGCCACCATTCTAGCGAGTCTTTCACTCTGTATTTTTACAGTCTATATACATTTCTCTGATTACTAGAAATTGTGTATTACTGTATATCTATGTTTATGGTTGCATCTCTGATACATTTCTGTTATATTATTGAATATCTGCAATATCTCTGTGCATTTCTTTATTATATCTCTGCTCTCATTTCGTGTCGAAAATAATCTGGATCATTAATTTTCCTCATCTCTTGTTAAATGTAAAATATTATCTTGTTTCTTATTCAAATTTCCTCTTTTCCCATGCTTTCTTGACTCTTAATTTACCCCCAAATATTATTACACTCAACCCCTTCTATCCTAACTGAGTGGGTTGACTTCCTCACTTAGCCTCTTATAGGAATTCAATGATTTAAGTGCTTAATAAGTCAAAGGGATAAATGGCTAAATGAAAAAATGATTAATGAAGATGGCTTAAGATTCGAGGCATATGAAAAACTCTCAAAACCTGCATCAAGCCCCTTCTTTTGTGGAATCATAGCCCCCCCATTTCTTTGGTCCTTACCCATGTATAGCTCACATAGCCATTCATAATACTTACACATATAATATTGCATTGGGGATCAAAACTAGGGTGTTACACCATTCTTAACCCTAGATTCTTAGAATCTTCCTATAGGAATGAAGTCCTATGATTCCACCCACAGCTATATCTAGCAATTTGAGACCCATACTTAGTCTTGAAAACCTCCTAATGTCATTAGTATCCCCACTAAGACACTAGGGATAGCCTTGGGAGTTCATGAGCCATGGTTCAAATCTTGCATAAGGGAATAAGGCCCAAGTTTCCTCCCCTTACATTATATAGAACCCATAGACCCATACATATGACTCAAAACCTACTAATATTGTTGATTTCCCCACTCATAGGTAAAGAACACTCCTTGTATGTCATATGTTTTGAGGTGTTGTTATTGATCCTCAATGCCCAAAATATTCCATTAGCCCAAAATATTCCATTAGCCCAAAATACTCCCCTAAGCATGTCAAGGGATTTGAAACCCATGTATACTACTTAAAACCTCCTAATGGCACTGATATCCCCACTCTTAGGCCAAGGATACCCTCCAGTGATCTTATGTGGTGGTTTGAGGTATTTTTCTTGATCCTAGATGCATAGAGGCTTCCTTTAAGGTTGAAGGCTTGAGTTTCCCCCCTTAATCATGTCTATGGCCCTAAGATTCATAGCTAGTGATATTTCCTCCCAATTCACCCCTATCCTTATTATAAGGCCAAGGATCCTCTTGAGAGGTCATATGTGTTGGTTCAACACATCATTCTTGGTTGTGGATTCCTAGAAGCTTCCTTTACTTCTTAAGGTCTATGTTTCTTCCTTCGAACATGTCAAGGGCCCCTATGCCTATTTGTAGTGATCAAAGCCTAGTTATGGTGTCAATAACCATACATAGAAGTTAAGAATACCCATAGGAATACGTGTGGTGGTTTGAGGTGTACTTCTTGGTAGGATTCCTAGGAGCTTCTTTTACGGGCTAAGATAGATGTTTTCTCCAACGATCATGTTTGAGATCCATACTTAATGCTCAAAACCTAATAATGACACAAATATCCATCAACTACTTGCTTAGATCAATACAAATATTTCCAATCAAATAATCAAATCTCAATTCAAATCACTTTTATCACTATCTTTGTAATCTTAAATAAATTTAAAATGATTGTATTTAATTATTTGTTAAGAATAATTTTATAATGAACATTTAGTTATTCATTTATTTAAAGTAATAATAATATAAAGAGAAAATATAATTAAATTTAGATATTTGCAAAATAAATATTTATGTCATTGGTGGTGAGTATTTACTTGTTTGAATAATATAACAAATAAATAAAGGAATTTCATTTTTGAAAAATAATTATTTGTAAATTTATTTTATAACAAATAAATAAATAAATTTCATTTTTGCAAAATAATTATTTCTAAATTCATTTTGTTTGTGGTGCAAAACCTTATAAGTAAATCCTCAACATTTATTTCTTTATAAAAAATAAATAATTGAATTGATTTATTTGTAAATTAATTATTTTTATTTCTTTTGTATTTATGAAACAAAGTTTTATAAATGAATCTTGTGAATCATAAACATTTATTTGTTTAAACAATATAAAAATTAAAAATTAAATTAAATTATTTACAAAATATTTTTTTATAAAATCATTGCATTTATGATATCAACCCTTATAATTAAATCCAACATACTTCATTCTCACTTCAGACCAATAATAAGATACTCCTTTTCCAATCAAGTTAAAAAACATTACACTAATTTAACACCACAAAATATAAATGGAGTTAATACCACCACTATTATTGTTTTTGTTCTGGAATGACATAGAGGAAACACGTACAGAGTTGCTACTGCCTGCGAACAAAACCAATAACAGTACTGTAAGCACTATAGGTTTGATGGCTGGTCATTCCTGCACTGACAGTTGTCCAACGGACGGTGGACAGCAACCAATTTTTTTTAATAAGTTGAAGGCGGTGGAGCTTGATGGCACTGGTGGACAGCAGCCAATTTTTTTTAATAAGTTGAAGGCGGTGGAGCTTGATGGCACGGGTGGACGGCAACCAATTTTTTTTTTAATAAGTTGAAGGCGGTGGAGCTTGATGGCACGGATTTCAATTCCTGCATTTTCCGTCATTTTCTTAGATATTGGCTGACATCATTGGATTCGTTCTTCAAATGAGGCAATATGATACATCTAGATGTCATAGAGTTAGAGATTTAATGAAAGCAATGGTAAATATGATACATCTAGATGTCATACAGTTAAAGATTTAATGAGGCATTTAGGTACGGTAAATGTCTTGCCATTTTATTGTTAGTCCCTGCCGGAAGGTCAAGGGCAGGGACTATAGCGATGAGTTCATCGCTGACTTTCAATTAGTTGAAGGTTGATTTCGAAATTTTTGTAAAAATGCTAATGTTTAACATAGGAAATTTATATTCGTAATTTTTTTAATAAAAATTTAATGGATTTGTCACAATTTCATTGGCTGGGAAGTTTGAAGCCTTATTGCCGACTTCGCTTCTTCCCAGGCAATTCTTGCTGCTTTCATAAATGATTTCCCTATAGTTTCATAATGTATCAAAGCCACGTGGCCCCAAGATGGCGACCCATTTACCAAGACAAGATACGGGAGCCGATATTTGCTTTTGAAAATCATCAGATAACCATTAAATAATATAAATTTCTATAAAAAAATCCCACCGCCTCCTCCCGTATTTATTGTGCTCCGTCAATTCTGTTCTACGTTCCTGGGGCATTATTAGTGGAAGAAAGCTCTCTGGGAAGCTTCCGAAATCGCTGGATGGGATTTGGATGCGTTTAACCAGTAAGAATCAATAATAGCCATCTTTATTTGGACCTCGATCTGGTGCTGCTGATTCTCATTTTATTTTTCCTCTTATAGTTCTTTGTTGACATGATCCGAACATTTTGTTTAAATTTGTAGATAATTAGATTTCTGACTCTACCTTTTAAATGTTCAGTGATGAGGGGAAGCTGTTGGAGAAGATAGTAAACAGAGTATTCAGAGAGGTGAAGACAAGAGAAGTTGCAAAATACAACAGTGGTCCTTTCAGAGTATGCTGAAGACGCTTTTCTGGACATTTGCTCTTTTTTTCGTGGTTGGGAATGGGAGACAATCGCTTCTATTGTGCGGGAGGAAGTACTCCTTACCCTCGCACAAAGAGATCTCGTGGCAAGAGTCTTTGGCGTAGTAAAGGTGTGTGAAATGGCAGTAGAAAGCAGTTCTAGGGTGAGTAAAACGCCTCCCAGTCACAACCACAGAGGACCTGTCTT
>JASDQU011440395.1:2556-19832 GCA_032191745.1 Picea mariana | reverse complement strand
TGTTTAGTGTATTTATTAGTAGTTTAGTTTAGATATAAGTTTAGTTAGATTTATAGGTAGAATTAGTATATTAGATTGTTTAATTTCAGTAAGTTTTGTCTCTTTTTCATTAAATCATAAAATCAACAAAAAATATCCTTCTCTGTCTTAGGGCAGAAAGCCAATGAGTTTTCCAGGTTTTATTTAAATCTGTATTTTGTGAATATTGTGCATTTTGTGAATAAATAATATTTCTGTTAGTAGTTAGATATTTAGATAGTTAGAGTTAGTATAGTATTAGTTTAGTTTGTTTAATAGTTAGTTTAGTTTATTAGTTTGTTTTTGTTTCTTTTAGTTAGATTAGTTTAGTTTGTTTAATAGTTAGTTTTAATTTAGTTTTATTTGTTTTATTTAGTTTTAATTAGTTTGTTTTATTTAGTTTTAGTTAGATTAGTTAGTTTAGATTAGTTTTCTCTTTGGTTTTCTTAGAACCTTAGAACGGCTAACGAAGCTGTTAAACCCGTCAGGGTGGTTCATTCCAAACGGCTTGGGTTATTAGACAACCCTGGACCGGTTCCACTCTTCCAGTTGACGGACGGTCAATTTCGCCCGCCAACATACACATAGTACACAGAGATTTACACTGGAAACCCTTAACCAGGATAAAACCAACCTTCCTTGGTGCTGCGCCTTTTAACACTTCATTGTATTAATTTCACCATTTACAATACAATATATACAATATTTTAGGTATTTTGTAGCTACCAAAACCCTAATCCATTAATCCAGGATCGTTAGACACAGTTGTCGAATCTAACACACCCACACACACACATGAAAAGAATATAACACATACCCAACAATGCACTCTGCAGTGAGTACATTTCCCCGAGTAGGAGCCAGATGTTATCCTCCATTTCTAGGGATAACTAAGGAGATAATTTCTTGAGGCCCTCAAGTTGCAGACATGGAGTGCCGAGGGATGCATTGATTTTTGATGTCCACTTAAAAATATGAAGACCTTCTTCACCATCATACTTCTCTGGTTCATCATGATGCCATTTAGCACATTGACCTGGTTTTGGAAGACGATGGGTCTTTCTCCATGAGGTAGAAGTCATGTATTGTGGTAAGTGTCACTTTAATACTTGAGGCATTTGAGTATGTTGCATTTAAATATGCATTTGATTATAGAACATATTCTTGGAAATTATGCTCTTTGCCTTGTTTCACCTTGGTGGTTGACATTGTTCCCTAGTAAGTGGTCACCCTTGGGGAAATATTTTCTATTAGGTGGTCTCATTGATGAGTCATTGTACCATTCCCAATCATACTTATTTTTTTTTCACACTTCATCCTTTTCATATCCTTATCTTTTTGGATTTTTGGGTGTATTGACCCAAGGACATTGTACCTCATTTCATAGGAAGAAGGGGTTGAAGGCTTGGAGGGAATGTAGCTGGAAAAAGAAAAAAACCCAAAATTATAACCTTCTAGATTCTCTCCCAAAGAGGTATTTAAAACAATGAAATGTTTTTGTTAAAATAATTAAAGACCCGCAAAAGCAATTTCACATTATATAGATGTCCTGCTTGCTGAGGTGTGTACACATATGTGGTGTCCCTTTATTTCCATGCATATGGAACTATGTGTACATATAGCTTCAAGTGAAGTTATGGTACTCCTTTCAATTTTTTTGTTAGCCAATTATAGTACACAATTATTATGTACTTTAATTAATTAATGAAAAATAAATGGGCTTATAAAAATTTTGCATTGAAAATGAAGGTGCAACACACCCTCTACAAAGGAACCCATAAATGAGACAATACGAACCCTTGTATGTATTGAACCCCATGCCAAAAGTTCTTACCCCCATCCATTGCATGTTCCTTACAAGGATTAGAGAGGGTCCACCTAGGAAACACCCCATGACTTGAGGAATGACTCACCCAATAGGTCACCTTGACAACCCTCCCATACCTAAACTTGGAAAGTTGCATAGGGTCTTTGAGCATGTGTTTAATTTGATAAACAAGTTATGATGCACATGTTTAGGTGGATCTTGTATTAAATTTGATTTTAATTTCCGTGATACATTTGACTTGAGACCCTTGGAGGGTGCACTCATTTGTCTTTGCATGACCTTGTTTGATGGAAGATTTGGAGGAACAAGTCTAACTTGGGCCTTCATTGGGGAAGGAAGCCCATAGGTTGGATGCCATGACCCACACACTTTGTAGCTAATAGATGATGGATGTTTCCTTTGGAGGAAATACAATATGTTACACATAAAAATTCCACATTTTTGTTCCACACCCTAAGTGTCGCCAGTGTCGCAAAGTGACGTATGCACCTCAATAAGTGTCACATTCATTGTCGCAAGTGTCATATGCACCTTCTCTAGTGTCACATTAACTTTATGATGTGTCTCCACCCCTTGAAACAATTAAAATAGTTTATCATGATAGCTAAGTCATATGGGACGAGGAAAACCATCATTTCTAAGTCAAAACCCACTTTTTCCTTGGAAAAGTTGACCCATTTTTGAGCATTTATGAAGGGTGGCACCCCCTCTCCATATTAAGGGTGCACACATGGTACTCCTTCTATCACTAGAGGGGAGCGCCATTACTAGGGTGGCGCCTTGTCTCTCACTAAGGGGGAACACCATTCTTGTTGAGAAAAGAGGGGGAACCCCTCCACCTTTATCTATGGGCTAGCTATTTGAGATGAGGTTAGTTGTGTTTGACCCTCATGCTTGGGATTCACTTTAGGAACTGATCTAAGAATTGAGGAGCCATATCCTCAACCTGTCATTCTCTCATGGTTTGTATGCCTCTCAAGCCTATATATTGGGGGATTTCCAAGGTGAAAAGGGGAAGAATTGGAGCATATCAAACCTATGATCTCGAGCAACTTTTAGGTATCAAACCTATGATCTTGGTAGATTCATGAAAGGACCAGATGAAGAGAGATTGGATAAGTGCTACATCATCATCCATGGTTTGTAAGTATTCTCTTTGGGTTCTCATTTGAATATACTTGGCCTATTTCCTTCAAGCTTGTATACTTTTGTCATGTGCTTGTCTATTGTTCCTTCAATATTTGTAGATGAATTTTCTTTACCTAATCCAATAGAGTAGGATCTAATTGTTTTACTTTGCTGTCTATTATAGGTATCAAATTGCACCAAGGAGTTTGGAGATCAAGCTCAGATTGTAAGCAACGAGGATAAAATTCAGAAATAGGTGCATCACACCCTTTCTCCCTCTCTATTTTTCATTGGTTAAATTGAATTCAGGGATGTTAGTGTCCACTTGTAGTGTTTCTGTCTTGGTATAAGGGTCTTTAATCCAAGGAATATTTCACCTATCTGCAGGAGAAATATTCTGTAACAAAAATCGGTGACTCCACTAGGAAAGGACTTTGAATAGTCATTCCTTCGATCATCTAAAGACTTTTCCTACATTTAAATATTATTTGATGCTTGATTATGATCTAATTCTACTTCCCTCTTCTTCATTGAATATATCACAGAGTCATTGATTGGATTTTCTGACTTTTTATCCTTTTTGAACAAATTTATGAACTTTTCAGAAGGGTGGCACTCCCCTGCAGTTCATACCAGAGTGCCACTTACCTCACTGGTGCTCCCCAGAAGCCTACTAAAGGGAACCATTGGCTGACTACAATCCCCACAAATTCTCCTATAGAGCTTCATTCCCCTAACTGGAGCCCCATCCTCTTGCGAACAAGGGCACTATTCCCCCTGTTTTGGCCTTTTTTCCTCCTTCTTCTTGCTCTTTCTCAGTCTTATCTTGAGGGGATTTTTTGTGAGAGACTCCTTGACTGTATTTGAATTATTTTCCTAATAATTTGAAAATTATCACTTATTTATGTTTCTCCCTTGAGTTTTCAAATTTTCTCCTAGTTGAGGTCCCCTAGGGTTAACATGATCCCTTGGTTCTTCTTGCCTTTGAGTTTGTCTAATCTTCGTCTCACAAAGCTTTTAGATTGCTTGGATTTTTGGGATTGTTCATAAACAAGGGTTTGCAAAGTTTTCTTGGTATTGAGTCTTCTTGTCTTCATTTGAAACATCTCTCCTTTTTGGATGATTAGGATTCTTTTTCCTTCCACAACCCAATCTTGAAAATTGTTTCTTGCTGCTCATGTTTTGAGGATTTTCATGAGTGTTTGTCTTGTTCCTCTCTTTGCATATTTCAGTTCTTTATTGAACACATTATATCCTACTTGTTGTATTTCAGTTCTCATCACTTTGAGTGTGCTTTGTTTGATTAATTTTTTCCTTCGTAGTTCTCTGTATCAAATATAAATATTTTTCATCTTAAAGTTAAGAAGAGGAAAGTTTGCATATCTCCTTGCATACATAATCAAACGAAGAAATTTTTCATTCATTAGGAAATTTGTTTTGGTTTATGTTTGGAAAAAGAGATATTTTTTCATGTGCATTTTGGTTTTTGGAAACATTTGCTTGGTAGTTTGGCATCGTATTGATCCCAAAAATTGAAAGTTGCATTGTTTTGAGTGCTTGCTTGTGTTAAGAAGAATATAATGCTTCTCCTTCCTGTACATAGAATTCATCGAAATAACTGCATATCATTATTTTTCATTATATTAGATTCAACTCTCTTACACATAATTAGTTTCATCTCTGTGAACCCTTTGAGTTAAAATCCATTAAAATCAACAAGAACATTTTTTGATTTTTTCACACCAACAGTAGCATAGGATTACGGTCTTTGGACTAGGTGAAGCAAGTAACTTGTCCAATACTACTAAACAGACTGTAGAGAACTAAAGATTCTTTAAATCCAACTTTCGTATAAGAATAGATAGGAACCCCCTCTCACATAGGGGATAAAAATGAGGTCATATGCAGGAGAGAAACGAATATTACCCCTCCAAAGTTTAACCAATCATAGCAGACATATTGTATATTGGGGTTTGTTCTTGAGAAACCATTGATTTCATTTGGTCTCGGTGCTTCGTGAACAACAAGTTCGTTCGGGGTCCTTTGGAGTCTACTGTTCCACTTGTCTTCAGTTCTCTTGATGAGCTTCAAACTTTCATATCCTTCCCATACGTTTGATCTCGACTATTGACTATATCCACCAAAAGGATGACTGTGAGTTGGTAAACTTAGTGGAATTTCCTAAGTACCTACAGAGGTGATTGTGGGGGGATTCCCACGGTAACTAGGGAAGACGTCATATCACACTATCGATACCCTTGGGGGGTGATCCCGTGAAAGAGAGGGTTCCTTGCACCAAGAAGGGATATTACGTGGAGGTCGAGGTAACTGTTTCTCACTTCTTCGTTGGTGGCTTGATATCTCATTTTCGAAAGATCCTTGAGCCTACTGTTTCTTGGTTGATTTCTTTCAGTTTTCATGTGAGTGTGTTTATTTGACTTTCTATTTGGCCTTAGGTTCAAATATTTCATAGTATACAAGGTATGGAACTTGGCATTCATGAAACTCGACATAATATTTCTTACGAAGCAATGATCACATATCACACTTCTGAAACTGGGAGAATCTCTCCTGGAAGTGGCCAACACATTGAAGAAATAGTCATGACCTTCGTAGAAAGCCTTGCATATTACACAAATCCTCTTTTTAATTATCTACCCAGTTCAACCACTACACCATATTTTGGTATGAACCCACCTATTTTTGGTTTTCCTAAAGGACTTGGGAATTTATCTTTTTCCACAAATCTCATAGTTGATACTGATGGTGATTCTAATTTACCTGAAATATCATTGGCCCAGGTAACCCCAAATCAACCACTTGCGCATTCATCTCCTTTCGTACATGAGTCAGGTCATATCTTTACTTCACTATTTCCACACATGCACACACCAATTGCCTTACTTGGTTGTTACATTGGTAAAATTGATGACAGTCAAGTTGTTCACACAACCACGGTTGCGCAAGCTACTCAAAATCCCTCTCGTACATCACATATTAGCACACCCTCAATGGGAGGCCAACATTTAACTGGGGGGAAACCTTCAGTTGCAGGGAAACTTTTTACTCGGGGGAAACCTAGATGGTTGCAACATCAACAAGCCTAGGGGAAAGCCGCTCCTACTAGCCTATATCCTAGACATCCATATCCATGAGTTGTGAATCCTTTGTGGGCTCAACCCAATCCAAAAGGCATTCCACTGCAAGGAACTATACCCTATCAATTTGTTAACCACGGGATTATGATGCAACCGTCCCTTAAATAAAAACATATGGGAGGTCCATCAGGCCAAACACATCACATCGAGGGACCATCAGGTTAATATTAGTATGTGGGAGGTCCATCTGCTCCATCAAATAACATGGTTTTAAAAACATGAAAACCACCTTACTTAGGTGGACAACCCAGACAACCACTATACATGGGAGCACCATCTAGTTTTATCATCTCGTCGCAACCTAGATTGGTCCTACTGGTGTTCCCACACAATATTTTTATCACTAGTATCAACATCCTAACCAATATCTACCATTATTAGCTACATTATATCTTCCAAAACTATCACAATTAACAAACGATCCCATCTTTCATGCCTCGTTTTGGCCCGCCATCCCTACTAAATTACCATTCAACATTTTGAAATTTGAAAGAAAACCTGGGGAAGATCCTGACAATCATGTTATAACCTTCCATTTATGGTTTTATTCTAACTCTTTAATTGATGATTCCATCCATCTTAGACTTTTTCAGAGAACACTTATAGGTGCAGCAGTGAAATGGTATATTTGAACTGCCACGTAACTTCTTTACCGACTTTAATTCTCTTTCCATGTCCTTTCTAACGCATTTTAAGTTTCCTATATGGTATGATACTGATACCAAACTTTTTTCCTCACTCCAAAAATCCTATTCCACCCACATATCTGATCATATTCATGAGCGGAGATGACGAAGACGACTGATTAAAGCTCTAATTCCCGACCAAATACTCGTGGATTGGTTTAAAAAGTCACTCTTGCCTTCCATTTCTTGTGATGTTGCTATGGGAAATATAGTTACTAAGAAGAAGGATATCATCCATGTCCATTATTTCGACTTGGTTTACTCCAAATCCGACACACTTTACGATCTCATCCCTCACGTTTCGCATCCGTCAAATGGTCCATCAAGACCTACTCCAGAACCAAGTTCCATTTCAAACACAAACGCTACTTCCACTCCTACTCAAACCTATGAGGTGAATGTGTTCCAAATCATTTCATATTAGAAACCATAGGGTAAAAATAAAAACAAAGGTAAATCCAAGAAATATTCTAACGAGCAGGATAATCCTAAAAATATTGATACTCAACCGACTAAGAAGCCTAAATATCCTTGTATGATTTGTGAGGAAGAACACTATAGGAAAGAATTCCCTCATTGTGAGGATGTCGCTAAATTTCTAAAGGGTACATCCCAACCAGTTCAACAACAACATCTGGTTTCACAAAACCCTATCCCTATGCAAGGAGGTGACCTAGGTCATTCCCACCATTGGGATGCTTCCACGAATGCCTCTGAAGTGTACATGTTTAATACGATTAATGTCACGACTCATGAAAATACCTATGACACTCCTCTAGGTGATCAGACTAAAGGGAAGGTTGTCAATCATCCCTCTAGTTCCACTCTTCCTCCATCTTCCAATCCTTTTTAGATTGAGAAGTCGATTTTTGACATAGCATTGCACCCACCCAAGAGCGTAATTCAAAAAATGACATTGAATCCTAATCCCCGCACTTTCCAAAAATACAACATTGTTGAAGTTTTTGTGCAAGAACCTTGTGCTATGTCATCCCTCGAAGTTATACAACACTTTCCAATTCAACGTAGAACCATTTTGTTAGCTATTGGAGACATGGATCCTGAAGAGTCAAACCTTATTACATTTAATATGGATTAATTTAAGGAGAGGCTATCCCACCACTTAGCATTCCAAATTCAAGTTTTGGTTGGTGGAAAGAACATACATCACACTGTTTTGGATGAGGGAGCCTCCACTTGTGTCATGTCTTTTCCTTGTTGGAGAGACTTTTGTTCTCCTACACTTACCCAGTCCCCTACCACCCTGAAAGCATTTGATGGACATGGTTTCCATCCTTACAAAATCTTGCAATATTTTTCTATAACGTTGAAGGGTAATACCTTTTCATTCGATATCGAAGTGGTTGACACACCCCTGGATTATAATTTATTATTAGGTTGTAGTTGGATCTATGCGTTGACTATTGTAATGTCTTTAGTGTTTCGTATCTTATGATTTCCCCATCAAGGAAAAATTATCATTATTTACCAACTTGAATATACAACTCTATATCTTCACAATGATGCAACAAATAATGTGCCTTTTTTAGGACATAATAGTTTCAAGAGTGTAGGAGTAGGCCTCCTTAAGGATTCCTCACTCATGGGGGTTTTTCCTTTACCTCCTCCTCCCACCCCGCAGGTTTCCATGTTAAACATTATTTTAACTTAGGTGTGGCAATTCTTAGAATTATATGATCCTTTGGTAGTATCTAGTCTCAACGAGCATGGTTCATTGTCTCTATCAAGCTCATTAAAAAATGAAATATACCCCCCCTTCATCCGAATCAAGTCTCACTCTGGATTGAATACTTGAACCCTCTTTTCCTCTGCCTAGTGAAATTGTTCCTATTATTAACTCAATTCCTAAATGAGGAAATAAGAAAAATCATCGGAGGAAATGAGGCTTGGGGGGACGGTCTCCAACCTCTGAACATCATGATGGAGAAAAGCCACTATCTTCTTCCAAATAAACTAGGGGAAAAACACCTCTATAGAAACATGATGCTAGGAGTGATCCTCACTTCAGGGTTGGTCCCACTGTAACGTAGTAGTCTTTTCTGGAACGAGCTTAGTCTTTGTTCTTTCTTGTTCTCATAAATACACGAGAATAAGTTACCAAGCTCAGTATTTTTTCTTTCTTGTTCTCACTAAAACATGAGAATAAGTTATAGAGTACACTTTTACCTCTTTTTTGAACTCGTAAAATCTATACAAAAAATGAACTCTTTGGATTTTCCTTTAAGCTCTTTTCAGACTCCCTAAACATGAAAAGTTTGTTGAGTGAACTTGATTCCTTTCACACTCATTAAAAGGGCTTTTAAATGGCATATTTCGAGTGGTGTTTTATCTCTTTTTTGGCCTTGCGAGAATAATTATGAAAAATGAACACTCTAGTCGAGCATGATTAGAAGATTTCTTCCATGTATTGTTTTACACATTTTTTTGGCTCGAGAGACTAAATTTATGAAAAATTCACTATTGGAGTCATCTATAAGTTCTTTTTAGAATCTCTAAACATGAAAAACCATTGAGTTTACCTTATTTGGGCTCGTAAAACTATGCATCAAAGGACCTATGTGGGTCCAATCTCCAGGACCCATCTGGAACCGAACCCCTCCTTCCTCAGGTTCGTTAAACATATGTCGAGGGAATCATCTAAAGTATCAGATATGACAAGCATATTTAACCCTCCTCAAGCTCATTAAAAAAGAAAGAGGTACTCATTTATTTGGGTTGGGGAAAATTGAAGGAAGTGGGTCAATTTTTTTGGGAATACTTTATGGAAGTTATTGTCTCCCTTGAACATGGAACATGTTTGCATATCATCTTACAATTGGGTAATCTCCTTGTCTTTGATTCATACCAATTCCTCGTGTCGCCATAATTTTTCATCTAATAGAAGAGTTCTCTTATTGCCATCACATTATGTTCTTGGTACTCATCGAGTCAACGCTGCCAAGTCAATTGTTATGCTTCATCATGTTTAAGGGAAGTTTCACTTCAAACCATCCATATACATCATTACCAGTTTCCATTTTCTGTGTTAGTCCATACTCATTTGATCCACCATCTTACATCACTTTCGTGTGTCAGTTTTGTGTCAATGATGGGGGATACATACAGGCCCTCCTTCGACAAGTCTTTTCCTGTCAACTTTAGCACATCATCTAGGAATTAGAATTAGAAACCAATTAGTACCTTGGGACCTGCATACCAAAATGGCAAGCCTCCTCACTTATGACAGTAGGTTTACATCATTGACATTTGATTGGATCATTCCATGAATGTTCAACCTCAGCTCATTTATTCACATTTGCTGGAATGTACTAGGGTACCTTGGGATTCATTGACATTATTGGTGATTTACCTCACACTTGTTAACGATTTACATCAATGACCGGTAATCAAGTGGTTTCTACCATGTTCAACATCAAATCATCTATTCACATGGATATATTCATATCGCATCAAGATGAAGACCCTGGTTTGGACGTTCACTCTATTATATGCTTTTCCTAGGTTGCGATGAAGATCATTTGAGCATGTAAAGGATTTCAGCACCATCATCATACTAGAAATATTATTGATATATATAATGTCACATAGATCCATATTATATTGATCTGTAGGTATGTTTTGTCATCTCGTAGATCCATTATGTATTTTTCGTGGTTGTGACCATTTCTTGTCACAGAGGTGTTGAGCACTCAACACACCCTAAAAAGTCTTTGTGAATTTTTTCTTTTGGGTACCACTTTGTCATTTCTGAATGGAGTCAGTTTTGTAGGGATCAATGGATTTTTCTGTTTTTTCGATTTATCATCGATCACATTTGGTTTAGTTCAAGGTTTTTTGAAAAAATGGAATTTTTATCTAAGTAAGCGTGTGATAAAGACTAAATACACACAACTTAAATTTTTTTATAAAAGAGCCATGTGCCAATCAGTGATTCTGGCATGCAAAAAAAGTTCTCTAAAAATCACCGATGTATCATCGACATCGGCAAAATATGAAAGATAAAATGTCAACATAGGAAATAGAAATATTTGATCGCCAATATATCATTGCCATCGGCGAAGAGGGAGAAAGGGAATGGTCACATATGACTAAAGAAAATCATTGACACCGAAAATAAATGCTTCTCATGCCAAAAAGGTCAAATCAACCATCACGTTGTTTGTGACGTAGATAGTTCATATTGCTTGGTTATCACCCATATCATCTTTTGATGTTCCTCATGTCATATCTATACTTCCACGTCAGCACTATATGATAGTTTGGGTCGACATCGAAATTTTTTCCTAGAGGCACCAACGAAACAATGTCAAAGACAATCCACCGAGGCTAATGCACTCATTAACCACTGACATATTGCTATAACACTGAACTTTTGGATTTAGATCAAACATTTATCCACCGACGTCGACGATCCTTACCAATCTATGTTGTCCATTTAATTATCCTACATATCCTTGATGTCGATCTTACTAGTCTCGTTGAAGTGCAAAAATTCTCAGGTAATTTGAGGAGATACCTCTAGCTAAGTGAAGGACAAGGTTTGTGATCTGTTATAAAATTAATAACTTCACGTAAACTATACCACGACATCACGTGCCGACCAACTTTCAAAATTTGGATTTGCCGATGAACTCTAAAGTAACATTCTCCTACACCGTTAGCATGTGTTTCATGTAATCCTAAGCATGATGTGGATTCGATTATTGATTGTATAGATCATATTTGTACTCTTGAATTTAAGACTCGATGCGACAAGGTAAGTATGTTTTAAATTTTCAAAGTATGTGCCCAAGCATGGCATTCCATTTGCAAATCACTGATCTCCCAATTAGATGAAGGAGAAAGAGAGAGCATTGATGAGGTTACAATTCATTGTATCCCTTCAATTACCAGTAATCCCAAGTTATTTCTTGCAAGGAAGAGGTAATCTTCATCTATATTGTTTTCATTTACGATTGCATCGAATAACGCTTGTCGAAGTTGACTCGCAACTCATTACAAAATTTTGTGTAGGAAAATGCCTCTGCGAAAGCCAACGATCAGATGCTCACGAAGAACACCCAAAATTAAAGAACTTGAGATCGATGAAGGGTCAAAACTAGCGACCACAAGGGAAATTCATTTTTTTTCAAATACAGAATCAGTTATCCAAAATTTTACCAAGAAACAATTTACCCATCCCCCAACATTTGGGGACATAGAGGAAAGCACTAGATCTAAAGTAATGCTCCCTCATTGGGGGGATCGTTTTAACAAAATCAGTCATGAATATTACCCGAAGTTTACACCTCACAACAACTTGGACGTCAGGGTATTGGATGACCAATTTTTTCCTAATATTAGGTGATCATATCTGCACATGGTGGCTTTTCAAACCCCAGTTATGCCCTGTGTCTAAAACCTAGGATGGATAATCAACCACATAGATGCGATGAAATGCACGGTCAATAATGAGGAGGGTTAATGTGTTGGTATCTTTCTTCTAGTAGAGGTACAAAAATAATACAAACTCAGAGACCCAGATGAGAGACTGAATACAGAGTTTGTGGTAAGGTTTTATGAGTTTTATGACACCAGCAGGTTACTGGCGTTGTGGTGGAAAGAACATAAAAAGTTCACAAACAAGAGAAATGGATGGTACAACATGGTAAACCTCAGAGAGCCTTATATGTATTTAATGGATTTAATCTACTGATTGTATGGAGAAAAAGACTCCTCAAAGTTTCCAAAAGCATGGATTCCCTTAGAATATACCACAAAAATCTCTGGGAGTAGTTTCAATTGGGGAGCCATCATTTCCAAATAGCTGAGTATCAACATCCTACAGGCCCAGACACCAAAAGATGGAGAAACATCAGTTTTCCACATGGCATCTTACCTATTGGACGTAATTTGCATGAGAAATGTTTTCGCAGGTATGAATTTAAGCTGGCATGTTGTCGAGTCACACGTGCATTTTTATTTCAACATTTTGTGGGAAAATAGGTACAAAACATTTTATGCCATGATATGTGATGAGTTTATATCCAGAGTGCACTTTATTATATTTAGAAAGGAATTCCCAAGGATTTCAGTGAGAACCAAAAAGATGATATCCAAAGTTGGCCACTGGTATTTTGAAGAAGCACTTATATTAGAGTGTTCATGGCTACTAGTGCACCACACTTGCTCCTCATCCATGTCCCAAACGGTCTCATATTGGGAAAAATATGCTACCAGACCATCCTACAAGGCTATAATGCTTCTTTGGTGAAGAACAAGAAGAGGGAATTTATACCTTATGGTTTTCATATTAGGTTTCATATGGTTAAAGAAACTGCATAGGTGAAACAAGAAGGATTGAGTCAGCTTGAGTATCGGTTCCCTACAGGTCGCTTTTGCAAGCATGATTCAAAAGTTCTAGTACTCCAACATGCATCGCAGGTGTCCTCATGTTGGCCATATGATCATGATAGATTTGAATATGAAATATTTACCAAGGGTCCCCAGGATCAGGAGGAAGTGCTCCATAGAAGGGATAACCCTAATATGACCAAATTCAAAGAAATGACCATGGATGAACAAGTTGAGACAATAGAGCACATAGATCAAGAAGCCATCAGATTAAGAGAAGAAAACATAGCATCAAAAGTGACATAGGCATGAAAAAGGGGGATATTGTTACTGGAAGAAGTCGATAGAGATATGTAAATATTAGGGGAAGATTCACCAATTAACCCTTTGGTAGGACCCTTGAGAACTACCACGGCTGATACAAATGGCCATGATGTGGAACTAAATGGCTCAAAAACAGTTCTACTAGAAGAGACTATTGACCAAGAAAACATTGTCCTTGTGTCACCACATTAGGATCACCAGTGACTACTACAACTCAGCGAAGGTCATCAAGAGCATTAAGTGGGACGATTATGCCTACTGTTATTGCACAATTTGTACTTTGATATAAGGAAAGGTTAAAGGAGAGAAAATTGGTGTAACTGGAGACTAATCCTATTAGTGTCACCTCAATAGGATGTATCTTTCTATTTAGGGTGGTAGGCCCAGGGGATACGTCCCCGGTCACCTGGGGGTTTGAGAAGGAAAGGTCAAAATGGCTAGGTAAGGATCCCCTCAAAAAATTCACCACTGATAAAAAAGTCTCGGTTTTTTAACCAATGAAATGATAATGTATCAAAGTGTACCTTCCTGGAATAAAGCAATAATAAACTATATATATTTGCAAGTACACTTGCTGGTTAGCACTTCATAAAACCATAGACTTTCTTGATAAAAGAAATTTGTTGAATATGATGAAGTAAACAAAAAATTATAACAACAATCTTTGTAGAGCAATACTTCACATTAAATTCCTTGAAATAAATTCAAAATGACTAAGAATCATTAACCGTTGAAATCATAATACTAGCATTTGATAGAAGCAAGCAAGACAAGGTATAAATCAACCTTTTCAATTTCTTTTATGAGATTTTAATGCTACATATAATGGTTGTAGCTTACTTTAGTAACAAAAACAATATTGTTAGTAGGTTAGGATATTCTAGGGTTATGAATAGTTAGCAGGAAGCTCAAAGAATAGGTTTTGAAGGTTGTTTTGATCAATTACTCAAAAGAGGACTTAGACTAGTGCTTTTAGGGAAAATGGAGTCAATAATGTAGAAAAAAATTTTGAAGAAAAATGATAATAGAAGAGTTAAATACAAGAGATATTGATATAATGGAGTGCTGGTAACCCAAGGCTCCAATTATCAAACCCTAAGGGGAAAGTAGCTACTAAGGTGTAGGTAACCCCAAGCCTTAGTAGATTTCCCCCCTATCTAACTCAATGATGAAGAAAAATCGGTTAAGATGAAACAATAGATACTAAGGTGTTGCAATGGCAAGGCCTTAGCTCATGCTTCAAGAAAAATGGCCTTTTGACAAGATATAGTAGGTGAAATCTTTTGAAGCTAGGACAATAACATGTGCTAGTATTCCTAGGGTTTAATCAAGGAATTTCATAATATTGAATATAAATTCAAGATAAATAAAACTATAACCATTCAATTAAGAAGATTTTCATAAAATTCACTTACATACATCAAGAATTCAACAAGAAGAACCCTAGTTGAACACATCAACCAAGAACTTTGCCAAAATAATCCAAAATAAGCCTCTTCAACAAGTGCACCTAAAATTTCAGCCAAGAAACCCTAAGGAGGGCACAAATTTCAGTCCTCACAAGTGTGAATGAAATATGATGAAAAATAAGAGGGATTTTCCCCCTATTTATACAATACTAATGACCAGAATTAGGTCAAAAAGGTCGACCTTGCCAGTTACAAATAATATCCAGTTTTTACATCAAATGTCATAATTAAACCGTAAAACATGTTGCTAACATGACATCATGCCCTTTTAGGGTGACTCTAGGCCCTTTTTGGGCAATGTTGGCTTCCTGGAGAAAAACATTAGGTCTCCTTGGGCCTCAAGAACCTACCACACATGCCACTTGGATGCTTCTGTATAAAATACTCGTCTTCCCAAGTGGAATCTTCAGCCGATATTTTCCTTCATTTAATGAGATACTCTGAAATGGATCTATTCCTCAGCTAGCGAATTCTTGTGGTAGTGATGGCTTTAGGCTTTGTTGACGGGTGAAATTGAATGCTCGTCAACTGGAGGAGTGGATCTGGTCCGGGGTTGTCTAAATAACCCAAGCCATTTGGGATGATCCGCCTCGACGGGTTTAGCGGCTCCGTTGGCCGATCTAAGTCCTAAGAAAAAGAAAGAAAACTAAACTAAAGGAACTAATCTAAATAAGAAACAAACAATTGCAGCAAAGCATATATACAGTTTACTTACTAATATTATACAACCATAATTCTACTTAATAAAAGTTTCAGCTATTAACAAAATTAAATCTTAATTATGTATACACAGCATTTATAGATTACATATTTTAAATCGAAAAAACCTGCGAAAATCATTTGCGAACTGTCCTATGACAACAAAGCTATTGTTTTTTATTTTTTATAATCTTTTATGAGAAAGAAATTAAATAAAAACTATCTAAGCTAAGCAACTAAAATAATAATTCTAACTTTAAATCTGAACTATATATCTAACTAAATTACTGAGAATTCTCGAGTTTATTAACTATTAAATAACAAATAGCAAACTAACCTGAAGTAACGCTTCATGTTTGTCCTGTGTACAATAGTTGATTTAGCTGTTCGGTGGGAGGAAACCCGCACCAGATTCTCCGCAAGATTCTTGTAAACAAAAAGAAGCAGTTCTCTTCAAATATAAATGACAGGACAAACAAGACATAAAAAATGACAACAATCTTATAATTTACAAGTCATAGCAGTTAGATAAATCCCTGTGCAAAGATTTGTACAAAACAGTTCAATTAACGAAGAAGATAAACCTTTATTCATTAAATTGAAGCAGAGTAATTGTTGTACTAAAAATGAGATACATAAGACATGGAAAAAATTTAAATCACAAAGCATTAACCTATAATAAGTCTTGATATCTAAAGTAGTCAATGACTTAATCACAAATTAAACTGCACAAAACCTGAACGAAAGTATGATAAATTGAAAGCTAAAGCTGTTACAAAAGATCCACTTCCGTTCCAGCTTGTATCATCATAAATCCATAGTCTTATTCTCCCAACGGTGATGATGGGTTCATTACAAAAAATAACAAGTATTTAAAGGCCACAGGGTAAAACATCCCTGTGGGAATTATTAAACACTGTTTACAAAAAATCTAGGAATAATATTCGAAGTCTCTATTTCTGACTAAAGCTAACAACCTAAAAAAAAACTATATCACAAAAAGCATGCTCTAAACTGCCATAGCATGTTCAATTTTCCATTGAAATTCGTAGGTACCTGAAGGTGGACAAAAATAGACAAGTTTAGATAATGTTTTATTGGTAAAATTAATAAAAATCTAAATTTTAAGACTAGCTATAGAATCTCACGACTCTGTAGTTGGTCTTATTCACAAACAAAATCATTTTTAATCAATCCAAAACTAACTAAAATATATTTGAACTATTAAACAAATATTTAATTACTAATTTAAAACAAAACAAATCGTTCATGCTAGAAGTAACCAAATCTTTATGCCAATTTGAAACAGACAGAAATCGTGTTTAATTAACGGAATGGTAACAGGGATATATGCAATATGTCAAACACTTTTTATTACCAATTCAGAGTAGACAGAGTCGTTTTGATAATTCGAAACCAACGAAATCATTATTGAATCAAAACAACCGAAACAACAAATCTTTCATATTCATTCAATACAAACGCAATAGTTTATGTCGACTCAGAACTTAAAAAAATCATTGTTGAATCAAAACAAAACTAACATGATCGTTTTTTAATTTAAAACTAACAAAACTATATCAAATCAATCTTCAACGCATATACAAACGAC
>JASDQU011440394.1:9939-21304 GCA_032191745.1 Picea mariana | reverse complement strand
CTAGCAAATAGGGTTATCTTATGCATGCAGCTATGACCGAAAGAAATATACTTTCTACTTTCATCCCTAGACTTAAACCCCATTCATTTTCAACAAATACATGGTTTAGACCAACATACCTTGTTCTAGATGTTCGATGTCAATCCTTTCTCCCGCTTGATCACTTGTTAGTAGTCCTCCTTTCAAAGCTGACCTGTATGCAAAACAAACAACAAACTACACATGCATTTTACCTATAGACTAATGGGTCAGAGATTCAAACATATATTTATTGTGTTATGAAGAACTCATAAAGTGGGATGGGAAAAGTATTTTTTTATTACCTTAAATGAATCAACTTACAAATGTCGAGACCGGCCACTGCTCCACGAATCCTTATCCTAGGCTCCTCTTCAAATGTCCTCCAACTTCTTTGCTTTGTATCTCTTCTTGCACAAGGATGGCTAAAGGGTTGGGACAATGGGAATATGAAATTGGGCAGAGTTTCTTTGCTATATTTTTCCTCTTCCAAATGGGACCCCTAGCCCTTCTTTTATAGGCTAGAAGAAGCTAGGTATTTGGACGAACCCTTGACCATGCATAGTCGGGAGTTTCAATTAACTCACCCAAAGCTCTGTGTTCCATCGACAAATTTCTTTTTTTCGTTCTTTTGTCGGTCCACGCAGGTTTTTTTAGGTCACCTAGTGTGTACACACATGGATTAATGGAGTAGGGCGCATGGGCCCTTATAAAAGAGGTTTTTAAAGAGTTGTTCAACAGTTCTTTTGGCAAAGAAGGGATATGAGATGGCATGATGCCAAGTAATCATGTATGGTGCAATTTAGGGTTATAACAAATGCCCCCTAATGTGTGAGGTCAGAAGAGCATCTGATGGCCAAAATACATTACCGATCTTTACTGATGTGCCGAACAAGTGAGCCCAGGGACCAGGAATCGGGAGGCGCTGTCTGAAAAATAACAAATGTCTCACCGAGGCGGGCATACCCATGATCGGGATAAAATAGAATCATGTCTACCAATCAAATACACTGTAGATCCATGTCAAATAACTATATAAAGTGTAGCCACGAACAATACACAATGGAGCTACATCTCGAAATAAAAAAGATATACATATAGAGTATCCATCTTCTAGAAGATGATACAGCCTGATGGATGGAGATGAGATCTTCAGAGCTCGAGAAACAACTTCAAAATATTCAAAACTCAAGGTAGGAGTGTAATATGAGTGTATGACTTCACTACCCAAAGGTCTTCTATGGCTCGTCGGTCATGGACTAGATAATCTTGATGATCAGACTGAAGGATTCATTGATTTCGAATAAGGACTTGATTGGACATTTAGGATGGTTGGGTATGAGGGCAAGAGATAAATTGCAGAGGGGCTGACTTAGGCTTGGTAGAAACTTCCCTTGGACAACATCACGATAAATGATGAGACTTAGGCAGCATGGCATTAATCATAAGTTTACGTAGCAGGAGGAAACACAAACTCTCCATATGTTTGGAAGAATAACCAAATGAAGGAGGACACAACTCTATGTAGAGAGAACAACTTCCTAAGATCATACTACATCCCAAATCTTGATGAACAAATGGAAAGATGTGCTTTATACAAGGGTGACTCATTATGCTTCCAATAAAGAAAATACTTTTCCCTTCCTCTTTTTGGGGTATATTTGATTTTTTTGTCTTTTTCAATAATTTTGGAAAAAAAGAATAAAGGAATGTTATGTTACAATGGAGGAACGAGTGTTGCAAACATACAAGTTCAAGGCACAAAGACAAGACTGGTGTTCAAAATAATGATACTCAGGAAAAATCCTCCGGGGTCCAAGGGTGTTAAGACGCAGAAGAAAAGTGTTACAAGGCTTGCATATAAGGTATGCAAATGAAGTTAACAAAACACACAATGGTAACGTCCTTCGATGTAAGTTTAACGAACCCAGAGAAGGTAAGCTCGGTGGTTTTTCATATTTAGAGAGTCTGAAAAACATAAAAGGAGACTCCATTGGGGTACCTTTTTCGAAGATAGTCTAGTCAGTTCGAAAAAGGGGTAAACTAGCATCGACAAGACGTCTATTCAAAACCATTTTAACGAGTGTGATAAGGACAATATCACTCGGCCATTTTTTCATTTTTAAGGAGTCTGAAAAAAGATTAACTATGGACTCCGTCAGGAATGTTCTTCTGGACCAATTTAATGAGTGTGAAAGAATAAGGTCACTCGACGATATTTTCAATTTTAGGGAGTCTGAAAAGAGCTTAACTATGGACTCCGTGGGGGTTCATTCTTCGTAATTTTAGTCCCTCAATCCTGAAAAAGGGATAAAATTATACCTGAGAGTGCTCTTCTATAGAGGTGAAGTTCCATAGAGTATACCTATGTTCGTACAGTTGACCGTTCGGACTGAAAAAGGGGTAAACTACCGCCCGAAAGACGTGACTTTAAATTGCAGTTTAACGAGCGTGAAAGGCCACTAGATCGCTCGACAATATTTTCATGTTTAGAGGGTCTGAAAAGGGCTTAAAAGAAGACCCGTTATTTTTTGGGATTCTTGAGGGTGAGGTCAAGAGCGAAGAAGAATCATGCAAATGAGGCTCAAACTCGTATTCAGGAAAAACTACAAGGAATCCCGAGCCTACAGTGTTTTAGAGACAACATGAATACCATAATTCAACCAGGATCTACCTAGGGAATCCATGTTTCGATAAGCTCTACCACCAAGTTGCGACACTTCTAAAGTGGAGATGATGGTTTTGTGTCACAACTTGGTGGGATCGATCCTATGGTAAAGGAAAAAGACAACGAGATACAAAAATCAACGTAGAAACCTAACCTATATGTTCAAGTTGATCGTCAGAAAAAATTTCCACGGACTGTCGAAAAATACTCAAAACTCAAAACAAATTGTCCCAATACCCGAGAAAATCCCTCCTATGCAACTACTGAATCACTCTAAATGGTTTTTGGTATAAACAAAATGATAAGGGAGGCCGAAAAGTGACAAAAAGAGGCCAAAAAGTCTATAAATAGAAGCTGGCAGCTCATTATCACCATTGTTGATTTGGAAATTGACTCTGGAGCAAAACGACTCCCTTTGTCAAAAGCGGTGATTCCGGGAGCTACAGTGGATGAAACAAACTTTTGTCTAGACCAAGTAAGTACAAACTCCCTTATCTTTCATTTCATGTCTTTATTTGTGCATTGGGTTTCATTTTTTAGGGGGGTGTCGACCTATAAAAGGTTGGCCCTAGGTCCACGCGAGCTGTCTCTGGACAGGCCGCGTGTACACTCGACTGTCACCATTACAACACGCATGGACCCCCTTATGGAATGAAAAAGGAATAAAAAGCAAGGGTTAACTCTCCTGAACCTTGGTGTCTTGCAGGATGTATGTCCATTGGAGAGAACAAGAGCATGAAGAGGTTAATGAGTTGGTCGGGGAAGACCCCAATGTTGTGGCTACTTTGATGCAGTGTGGGTTACTCAAGTTTTTTCTATGTCCTTTCATGTGGGAAAAACCTAGGCTACTGAATTCCTTGGTTGACTACTGGCATCCAAATGCAGAGGCATTCATGTTAGAGGGGTAGACACTGGTGCCCATGGTCGAGGACATTTATTTTTTGACTGGCCTCTCCAAGAGAGGGGAACCAGTCAATTTTTCGGACTTTTCCTGCAGGGCCACATAACATAGCGGAATTGATAGGCCTATACTGTGCAACTGACACAGACCGTGCGAGCACACAGGTGCCCATAAGCAAGATCACTAACTTATCGCTACAGGTGATAGTATTGCTTATTGGGAGAATTATTGGTTTTGCGGATCTACATCAGGCGTCCCGTGCACAAATGAACTGTGCAGTCTAGTGCTTAAATGCACAAGTTTTTGATTGGAGTACCACATTTCTTGAGTGTATTAAAAGACAGCTGACATATTGTCGTTTGTAGACACATAGGAACTTTGGGGTCAGGACCATTATGTGTTCGTTCTTTTTGGAGAGAGCTCCAAGTTTTACTCCTCGAGTAGTGGTATGAGGACATTAGGCCTCTCTTCCTGCTGTGTGTAGATGGGCAATATTACTGTCACGACAGGGTGGTGGAAGGACCAATGAGTCCTTTGATGATGGCTTCTTTGCATGGCTGTCATGATAGATCCTGGTTATAGAGGATTACCCCTATGCTGGGATTGCTTTTTCGAGAGACCCTGAGATACCAATACCTTTTGGTGAGGAGCGAGGGGATATGGGTAAGTCTCCACCTTTGTAGTTTTTTTGTTGTATATGTAATTTTTATGTTATTTTGTTATATATATCATTTTTTTTGTTATTCCAGAGTATTTGACATATATGTGTTCATTGTGTGTAGATGTGGGACCAGTGCGACCCGCTGACTTTGCAAGGAACAATTGTCGTCCTCGGCCAGGGGCCACACCTGCCACCACAGGGGGACCAGTAGTAGCAAGATATCTTCCAGCCAGGGAGGTTGAGAGGGTATTGAGACGGGTTGAGTGTAACTTTACTGCGCCCACTCGCATGGTCCCAATGGTAGATATTGAGGACCTTCCACCATCTATGCAACCTCATGTAGTGGGGGCACCATGGACATGGGTCTGGTTGTTTCGGCGTTTAGCCAATGCTGTGGACCAGTATAACAGGGCCCACAGGCTCTGACTTTAGCTAGACATTTTGACGTGCCGCGATCACTACTTGTATATATTGTTTGAGTGCATAAGCCCTGTGACTCGTTATCAATTATATTTTTGAGGCGCTTGCGTCCATCTATGTACTCTGGTTACTTTATGATATTATATATGTTTTTTTGGTATTTTGTGTCTTATGGATCATGTGTGCAAAAAATGTATTTACATTCTTATGTTAATGTTCTTTCATATGTGTGCAAGATGCCAATCTAAAATTTGATTAGCTAGAGTATCTGTAACTTGGTTTAATCTCCTAGGAACATGAAAATAGTTAATATAATCAAAGTTTCGTTCTAAGAGACATACCCTAAGGAATCGTCGGTGTAAAGTTGGATCATGAACCCGATACACTGTGTTTAACTGAGACACAACTATTTGAGTGTTGAGATAGACCCGGAGATGAAATATACCCAATGACAAAGCGTCATGAAGCAACTCAATAACTGCGGTATACTCGGCAACATTATTTTTGGTGTCACCTAAGAATATACCTCCAGAAGATAATAACTAGCCTTGAGGTGTAAATATTACCCAAGCTGCGGAGGCAAGCCTCCGAGTTTGGCGACTAGCACTGTTTGCATACCCAATGAACACCTTGGAATCACTTGACATCTGCCACAGTGACGAAATATAGTATCAACGACACGTCCATAATACTTAAAGAAACTAAAAAGTAATAGTACAAAGACTACACATATGTTACAAAAAGTTACCCACAATGACCTCCCTATGAGTAATACTTCTTGAGGTAGAGCCCATTTCTAGGCTCCTCCAAAGCATTCCCTTCAAAATCAACCAGACGATAAGTGCCATTTTTTAAAACC
Source organism: Picea mariana (assembly GCA_032191745.1). Taxonomy (NCBI): domain Eukaryota; kingdom Viridiplantae; phylum Streptophyta; class Pinopsida; order Pinales; family Pinaceae; genus Picea; species Picea mariana. The sequence continues at coordinate 15,777 of JASDQU011440394.1, read as the reverse complement.
TCTTTTATGATGAACGGTCCGAACCACATGGGTTTGAATTTTCCTGCCCCCAGGGGGTCCTTATCTTGGTCATAGACCAGGACAAGGTTGTCTTCAGAGAAAATCTAAGGACGAACAAACCTATCATACTGACACTTGACCTTATGTTTATGAGCCTCGTTGGCCAGGGCCACATCACGATGCTACTCATTGATCTACTCAAGGTATACTAATCTTTATTCAAGTGGAGAAGTGTCTGGAAATAATTGTAATGCCAACTTTAGAAATGGGATCTGACATTTGATGGGAAAGACCGCCTCCAGCCTATAAATGAGTTGAAAAGGTGAGAAACCAGTTGCAGTCTTAACAGATGTTCGGTAAGCCCATAATGTCGAGTATAACATCAAATGCCAATTTGACTTGGCTGAGTTGATAGTTCACTGTAGAATAGTCTTAAGAGTTTTGTTTATAGCTTCCACCTGCCCATTTTCTTGGGGGTAGTAGGGTGATGAATGTTCTTGCCGTAACCCAAGATTTGATGTTAACTTGGTCATCATCTAGTTCTGAAAGTGACTTCCATGGTCAGTGACAATCTCTCTTGGGTCATCGAACCTTGCTATTATCTGATTGAATAAAAAGAGAGTTGCAGTCTCTCCATCATCTTTAAACATTGGCATAGCTTCAACCCACTTTGTGAAGTAGTCTACAACTACGATGATATAGCGGTTCCCCCTTGCTAAAGGAGGGTTTCATGTAGTGTAATCAATCCCCCACTTGGTGAAGGGACCAACTATGATGACAGGAAACATGCGAGCGGGATGTTCCCTCATCTTCCGAGAGAAGATTTGGCACAGATGGCACTTCTTGATTGATTCAATACAATCCTTGATAAGTGTTGGCTAGAAGTAACTTGCTCGTAGAATCTTTTGGGTTGTCTCCAACCTAGACAAATGACCACCACAAGCTCTGGCATGGCAATTGTTAAGCACGATAACCGCTTCATCGTGAGTGAGACATCGACATAGGATGTAGTCTACACCTCTACGATATAATGTATCATCGATTATGAGATAATTCTTAGCCTGATGGCGTATGCGTCGATGCTCATCACGAGAAGCAGTGGTGGGGCACTTCAAATTCTGGATATAGATAAGTATATCTCCATACCAGGGATCCAAAGATGTGTTCAAAAAAATATCTCCCCGGATAGGCGATTCTTCAGGCACAACGTCACCTGACTCAACCGGAAGTTCTGAAATAAGTTTTGTGAAGACCGGTGACTTTTTGCACTTTGCTAAAATGAAGTCTAAGTCAAACTCCTAGAGGATGACTATTCATCTACTAATTTTTCCGCCTATTACTCGTCGTGTCAACATGTACTGGAATGGATTCATGACAGCAATGACGGTGGTCTTGCGAAAAAGAACATAATGAAGGAATCATTGAACAGCATGAATTGTTGTCAATGCAAGTTTTTCGATGTGAGAATAATTAAGTTCCAATATTATGAGGCCTCGGCTCAGGTAATAGATCACGTATTCTGAGAACAAGTCATCTTCTTGAACTAAAACCATGCCAATGGTTGATTCTACAGTAGCCAGATATAATAAGAAATCTTTGTTATAGTTAGGTGGCCGGAGCAGAGGGGTAGTTGTGAGGGCATGTTTCAATGTGTCGAAAGAGAATTGAGCCGCATCATCCCAGTAAAAGGGAACGCATTTATTTAGTAAGCACATAAAGCCCTTGGTGATCTCGGCATAGTTGGCGATGAAGCGTCGTAAAAAGTTCGCCTTGCCTTGTAGACTTTGAAGTCAAAGGATTGTGCATGGGGGGGGAAACTGAATTATTGCCTCAACCTTGAGAGGATCGACCATGATCCATGTTGTTGACACTATGAAACCTAACAATTGTCCTGACGTTATGCAGAAGTTGCACTTTTTTGGATTCAAGAAAATTCAAAAGTAGCGACAACGTTCAAAGATAAGTTGGAGGTGTGTGGGATGATCTGTTCTCTTACAAGATCGTGATGCTAAATCATTTATATAGGCCTCAACTATATGCTTGAGTTCATGGAAAGAAAAAGACATGGACCATTGAAAGGTGGCTCCAGCATTTTTGAGACCAAAAGGCATTTTACGATATGCAAATGTACCCCATGGGAAAATGAATGTCGTTTTGTGTTGGTCTTCGTGTTTGATTTGGATTTGATTATATCCTGAAAAATCATCCATGAAAGAAAAGGCTTCACAACCCGCACATTCATCAATGATATGGTCAATGAAAGGTGTGGGGAAATTATCTTTGGGACATGCCTTGTTCAAATCATGGAAGTCGGTATAAACATGAATCGTGCCTTTTTATTTATTGACCGGCATAGGATTTGACACCCATTGGGTCAAATGGATGGAATAGATAAACCTGGATTTTAGCAATTTCTCAACCTCAACCTTAATGGTTCCTACTTTCTTAGGATTAACTAGACGAAGCTTCTGCCGAACCGACTTGGCATCAGGATACATTGTGATTTTATGTTCAACTATTTTTGGATCGATGCCTGGCATTTCCTCGTAAGACTAGGCGAAATGTCGCAGAATTATTTAAAAATATCTGAGTAGATTTGAATCTCTTCGGGGGAGAAGTCAACTCTGATGAAGACATTCTCCATGACGCCAAGGTTTCGGGAGATATTGATCAGTAAGGTCTCAGCGATAGTTTCCATATTACCCTCAGCATAAACCTCATGTGTAGCTAAGGGATTAATAGGACAAGACCGATCTCCCGTCATAGTCACGGTGAATTCTCCCGCTTCAATTCGGCTTAACTCTGGGAGGAAGTATGATCTGTGATGAAGATCTTCCTAGGGTTTATTCGGACTAGTCATTGCTTCAATTATTGCTTCATCATAGGGCAAGACTAAGTCTAATGAATCGGTGTGAGTGAGAGAACCCTAAGCCTAAATAGGCTCTAGAAGTGGATCAAAATCTTGTGCAGGAGCTAGATCCGTATGGGCTGAAGTTTGCTAGAATAAAGAGTATACTACTTCTGTTGCAGACAAGGGCATGGACATGCCTGGGTGCCCTACCCCATCCATTGTGGCCGACGGGGAAGGAATTATCCATGGATCGTCGAAGTAAGTCATGCGGAATGATGAAACTTGAAAAATATCAACCTTATGGTGATTGGATATAAACTTGATATCACCTTGAGGGGGCGGGTAATCGAAGCTACCCATAAAATATGGGCACAAACCAACCCCTATGTTGACGACACCTAGTTGAGGACTATCAATCATTGGGACCGTGGATGCCCCCAATGCAGGGTCAGGTCTGGAGAAGGACAATTGATCGATGGTCACTATTCGGCCCTCGTGTGGAAACAACAAGACCCGAAAAACTGTAGCAACCACAGCTTGCATGGAAAAAGTCCAAATTCTTCCTAACAAGAGGTTATAGTCGAGGAGAGCATCGACTACCTCCACTTCGACACACACGGTCTTACCTCCTAACTGCACGGGGAAAGAAGGAACAATACCATGTGGTCGGAATGAACGACCATCGAAAGCGGTGAGGAGAGTAGGTGATGGAGACAAAACGGGCTGGCCAATGGCCTTCTAACATGCCAATGACATAACGCATGTCGAGGTGCCCTCATCAATCACCGTACATAAGATATTCAGAGAAATTTTTTTCATGGGAGAAGCCACTACTATCTGAAACGCTACGTGGTAAGGTAGACGAGGTTTTAAGTCAGTTGTATCCAGCATGATTGTACCTAGATTACAAGTCTCGATATATCTTAAAGCGTTTAACAAGGTTTTCCTCTGAGAAGGGAAGCTTTGGAGGACCTCCAAATTATACATCGCACAAGGGGTTTGTGATAAATCTTTCACCATAGAGTAGTTCTGGGCGGCCCTTGCATTTGGGTTATGAGAAGATTTTTTGAATGCACCTTTGGGAATGTGTGTCATTGTTTCACCCAACTTCTTCTCAATCTTTAGAGGAAGAGATGGGAGTTCAGCTTCTTTACCCTTCTCATAAGTGCTTGGTTTACTATAGTCATGCACTCTAGTCGATATAAAAGCATCACCCCTCACCATATATACGTTCGTGGATGCGGGGTTGTTCGCAGGCGGAGAGGGGTCTTGGCTGCCCCCTTCGGTGCTTGCAGAGGCTTGGGTTAGATTTTTCCCATGTTGAAAGGGATTGGTCAACACAACATGTTGTTGCTGCATCACAAACATTTGGTCCTCTGCAAGTCGAGGACATAGATGGGTCAAGTGGTCTTCTGTGCACAAGTTGCATGGATACCTCACCTTATGTTTCTCAGTATTGTCCCCACCAGCATTATCGATCAGTTTTTTATCCCCCTTACCCTTCTTTCGTTTTTTTTTCTTTCCTTCAGGTTGTTGGGTGGCCTTTGGGTTAGTCAATTTCACTGTGTATACCTCTGACGTTTTGGTAGGAGGAGCAGCCAAAGTAGTAGTTTGGCTGGCCGTTGTGTGTTGTATAGATAACTGTTGCAACTGCTTCATCAATTGCTCAACAAGATTTGTTTGTTTTGAAACAACAATACCATCGGCATGTGGTCCAACTCTCTGTCTAGTTTTATCTAGTATTGAGTGTGGCACATCTAGAAAGATGTTGTATAATAAACCAAACTGAGAATAGATGAGCTCAAATTGTTGAGCTCTCATGATGGAATCTTCTTCGAAGAATACTCCCAATGTCACGATGTCTTTGGATAACTGTGGGACCAAAGACATAAGGAACCACTCAAGAAGGAATGTTGGTGGGACTGGCACCTTAATTAAACTCTTTCGGTGTCTCCATTCTCGGATGAGATCAAAGATATGGTTAGTTGTCATCTGTTCAAAATTGGCAAGAAGCTTTGTGCCCACGTCGTATCTCACAGGTAACTGGAAATGGTTTAGGAAATCTATTTCCAGTTCATCGATGGAAGAGTATCTTGAACGATCGAGCTCAACGTACCATTTCATGGCACTCCCAATGAGAGTACGTTGAAACAATCGCAATTGTNAGGGTCATTCAACAACCTTGTCAAATCTGGCAAGTGCAAAGTCACCAGGAAGGGTAGTTTGGGTTGTTGGTGATAACCTGGGAAAAAGGGGCCTGGAGTTTGACTGGCACCAGGTTGCCAAGAAAAGTTCGGTTGCTGGCCCAGATTCTGGTAGAAACCATGGCCCTAGCCAGCGTATGGATTTTGCGTATGTGGAGACATCGTTCGTTGATTTCCAAGATAGGACATAGATGGTTGGGCATGCATTACATTCGAAGGACTTTGGGAAGGGTTGCCCCATGTCGGTCCCAGGGGAGTAGGCATAGTAACTTGTCCGGGGTTCCATTGATTGTGGAAAGAATTGCCCCAAATTGACATTCCAGATTAAGGAACGGATCCCTGCCAAGAATGCCAAGGCCCTGATGCAGAAGAAGTTCCTAGGTTTTCCCCCTGTGTAGTAATAGTACCCTGCATAGGAATAGATTGTCCAAAAATGGGATCGCCCCCAGTCGAGAAGGTGGTTGATGAGAAGGCGTTGTTACCAAATGTTCTGGTCAAAGAAAATGGTGTCGAACCTGTTATCACTCAAGGAAACTCTTTAGGGTTGTAGGCCAAAGATGCTTGGTAACTCAAGAATATGGTAAATTTGGTATGCTTGGATCAATGTTATAACTCAATGGCTAATGAGAAGAACAACTTATCATGCATTCAAATAAGACAATGCTTTTAGAAATCAATAATCAGATAAAGAAATTGGAATAGGGTATGAAGAACACTAATCTAGATAACCAAGTACATTAACATGCAGGGTCATACAAGATAGTAAAAGATCCTTTAATTCAA
>JASDQU011440393.1:0-15323 GCA_032191745.1 Picea mariana | reverse complement strand
GAAGGATCATGGATGTTGTTGATCCTCGCTTAAGGGACAACGCTTCCGAGGTTGTTTTGGACACAATGAAAGCCGTGGTGGCCTTGGCAATGGGTTGTTTGCAGGAGAAGAGGCAAGGGAGGCCCACCATGAAGGAAGTTGCAGAGGAATTGCAATATATTATCGGCGTTCAAGCCTCGGGGTTTGTACAGAGTCAGATAACCCAAGAAGTGGGACCTCTCTTCCGATGGTAACCGTCTACCGCATTTAATTTATTTTTATTGTTGCGCCATAACCAAACTTTACAGGCTAGAGTGGCGTGGAATTAAATTCCAATTCTATTGTCTGCAAAGTTTTTACACTCTCTTTTTTAGTATGAAATCCTAGCAAAGTTATCCTTATATCTTTCTATAATCTGAAATCGACTAGAATTCATAACCTATGGATGTTATTTTTATATATTCACATCGATTACATGCTTATTAAGCTGCAATAAAACTAACACAGCAGCTAATACAGTAGCGGGACAACGTAGAATTTATTAAATTTTATTATTGATTAACAAATAAATGGTTGCGCTTCATTTATTTGGTGTTAATATTTTAATTTACGTTAATCACTTAAGTGGTAATTAGTTAGCTATCAAAGTAATTTTTAAATATAATTAGGTAAATGTAAAAAAGTAAACACATAAATGGATGTCCTTATAATAGCTAGGAAGTTAATGATTAAAATCACAACCATTTATTTTGTGTGACTACTAAGAATATTTCAGCCATGTTTAATATTGTTCATAGAAAACTTATTAAGCACTAAACCCCTATTAAATCTACCCATTATCAATAGGTATACGCCTTTCAACATAATGAAGTGTAATAAAATTCACTTCACTTAACTTTAAATATCGATTTATTTTTTAATAAAAATTATTTAACTAAATATTTTGAGTTTTATTTATTAAAATGTTATTTATTTATTTATTTATATTTCAAAAATGATTGCATCAAAATTACATTATAGGTTAGGTTTGGTTTGAGATTTTAAAATAAAAAACCTTACAAACTACATTTCAGTGAAAAAAACTATTTGTTTTGATACAAAATTCACTAATATTTTTTACAATATATATCTCAAATTTTAAAAACCTTTAAAAACATTATAGATAACAAAAAGCATGAATCAAAATTAAAATAAATTTACATTCATTATAATTAAGATTAAAATATTTTTTTATTTATTATAATTAATTAATTTGAAGAAATCAATTTTAAAAATATTAATATATTTAAAAAAAAAGTTATGTTTATTGAAATTTCATCATTCTTCTCATATATAAGGAGTGTATCCTTTATCATTTTCCTAAAATAAATTATGCATGATGGTTGTTAGTTCTTTGGAAAGTTTTTTTTACTAATACAATTTGAATGGGTTTAATGGTTATGGTTAAGAACATGTGTTATTAAAAGGTCGTGGACCTAATGGAGTAGGGTATGTATACCTCTGTAGACTTTACTAGTAAAATCATTGGAAGGAGATCCCTTGTCCCACAAACAAGGGGGTCTCATACACCAATTTGGTATGGTTTGACCATAACCTTAAAAATATATTATTATTATTGTTATAAATTATGCTGGAAAATTCTTCTAATTAATACTTATAATATAATACTTATAGAAGAATAAAAAAAAAATACAAGATAGGTTAAAATATAAGTCGACAGGAATGTATAAGAATATAAGTTTCTATAAGCAATCATATGTAGCAACCATGTGATGGCTTCAAGACTCGGCATGGCCCAAGAGTAATAGAGGAGTATGTTATGGAAATAATAAATTATAAGAAGTATTAAAAGAAATAAAGTGTAGAAAGTAAATTAGGAGAAATAAAAGTTATGATATAAACATTTATATTGATAATTCAAAAAAAGAAAAATATTTATTGTTTTTTTTGGGAAATTTTTAGTATAATAAAAATATTTAGAAAAAATTATGTAGTTTTCTACCTTTATAAAATAGTTTTTATTTTTTATTTTCAAAACTCTCATGACATGTGTGGTTTCATCATTGATGAGTACCAAGCATCTAGCTAATTTTATTTAATAAAACATTACTATTTTACATTAAGTAATTGCACACTAACTATTTTATTGACTTATTCAAAGAAGATGGGTTCATACATTAATTAACTAACTTCTAAGTATCCCAAAATAGGGAGGTTAGGGTTGGGCCCTAAAACTCCCTCCCCCTTCAAATCATTATTGTCGTGAAGGCTTGAGGTATAGGAATTGTTGTAACTTCATCGTTGGTTTCCATGTGGCATGTTCAAGGAACACTTACCATATTGGAGCTTGTCACAGTGTAGTAAAATTTGGTAATGGATCATGCTTTATTCTCTCATGAGAAGAGGGGCTAAAGGCCCAAAGGTTGATTGCAACTTCTAGTAAAAAATAATAAATATAGAATGTTATAAAAGAAAGAAAGAATTGGGTAGTGAGGAAACTTAAAATCCAATCCATACTTGAGCTCTATCCCTTTTGCATTCTCCTCAATCCCAAAGCAATGAATGATAATGCTTGAAACCTTATAAAGGGGACTTGCAAATCAATGAAAAGACAAAATAAAAGGCAGATTAAGGGGTTTGGAAAAATGTAGCACCTAGAAAGGGGCAATTCAAGAGAAAGTGTACCCTCCACAAAGGCGCTAATAGAAATGGACCAAATTATTCCATAAGTCATGAAGTAATCCCAACACGTTTCACTGTCACACTTACTCTTGAAGGGTTCTTTTATTTCCTTCTTCCCTTAGGATGTATCCCTCTATTTTGGTCTTTTCTTTCCTGTTTGGTTGGCACACCTAATAGGGTCTGATGATGGTCATCCCATACTTAAACTTTCCAACTTACATAAAGTCTTGAGCTAATGTGAAGTTTGAAGGGGATACTTTGTCACGAAATGAGGAACACTTCCACAGTAAACCTAGTAGTAGAGAGGAATAAATATTTCATCAACAAAGTAAATGGAAAAGAAAACATACAGTACACAAAGATTTTACCCTGGAAACCCAAATGGGAAAACCAACATTCCTTGAGTGTTTTGTTCTCTTGTTGTCTTATTCATTCAGAATAAAAGGCTACATACCTAACCTTGGTCTACACCTAAGACACAATTGACCTCATACCTTATTGTTTTACATAAGAAAAACACTATAGCCAATTTGAATTACATCTGCATGACAAACAACATGTAAAGATGATCTAATCTACAATTATTGATTTGCTTTTAGAACATTACAATAGGCCTTCTTTATAGGATTTACACTGAGAAAAACCCTAAAGAAAAGGCACCCAAAAATGGTTACAGATCCACCCAGATCATTGGCTACAAATCCCGCGAATCTTGATATTCTGTTATAGTTGAATACCAAGTCGGATTACCATTCGACTACCAATCGACCTTCATTCGGTCTTTAGTCAGTTGCCACACACATGCCTTTTGACCTCTTCGAATTGTTGCCAATATCTTCGACTTCAAGTCTACTCGGTTGTTATTGAATAAATCGGTAGGTGCAGACACTAACTGATCTCCCTAGATCCACCTGGATCTAAAACAAAATAGGACAGGACATGACTCTTTCTCTAGGTTGCAGTCATTGAATCTATTGCCGAGAAGGAATGAGTGACGTACCTTTGTATCACTTCCTTAGGTCTCTTTTATTCCTACTTCGCTCCGGTGCTCTTGTGAAAGCGAGTCCAAGACAACACAAACCAACCAAAGTGAAGATAACAAAGTATATTCAATGTCAACCTATGCATATGATCAAGGATTTATGCAATAAAATAAGAGTGATTTTATGGGAAAGGGACATGTCATTGTATTATATTAAATGAAAGTAGAAGATACAACCAAATCGGCTTGATGTCGCAAGCTTCCTTTCAGTGACCCTTGGTTCCAACACACACACTTGCTCTACATTTGCATGAAGAAGATCGAGTACAACTTGATAGACAAAATATAGTCATCAAGCTTCAATCCAAAAAGAGTTCTTCACACAATTCTCTCCTCAATTATTCATTCAATCTTGCTTAACCTTTTCTATGAGAAACCTTTCAATATATAGGAGAATGAGAGATGGTTAAATGGATGAGGATGATCCCACTAAATCTGAGAAGTTAGTAGGATGCCAACCATGCGAATGCCAACTCATTTTCTAGAAGATACTCTTCTAGAAACTTCGTAACTTCCTCTTCCCTTCAAGCTTCAAAACAGGTTCGCACCCTACCTATAGACAAAACTGCAAACACCTCGCAGTCTAGGTATAAGGTTGCCTGCGAGAATCGAGATTCTCATATCCTACACCATATGCAGTCTACGAACTCACTATAAAAATATGTTTTGTAGAGGAAGACAATAGTCACTTTTCTCAGGCAAAAAGTCCTTGTGGGAACCTAAACACATCACTGTAGACACATCACCAGAGTGACTAAAATAATGTGTAACAAAATTGCCCCCAAAGTATGAGGCTGGAATTTGTGACAGCCGAAATACTTTGTAAAATGCGTGTGTGGGTGTCAGAAATAAGGAGTGCACCTAATCAAAAACCCGTAAACAACCAAGCATATGCAGAATATAATAACAGTTCTGAGGTAGGCATTCCCATGCTCAGATCACAAATGAATGAAATCATAAAAGTAGGCCATGGCCACCAATCAGACACCGTGGATCCATGTCGTCAAAATGTTACATAACCACCAGGAATACACTGTGGATCTATGTTAGAAGACTTAAATTAAGACATAGCCACGCGACATACAAAGTGGATCTATGTGTCGATACAAATCATACATACTCCATCGCAGCCTGGATCAAAAAGATGAGACCCTGGGTCTTCAATCTCATCACCTGAAAGTATGAATCTAGCCATGTGATTACATGTGCTGAAGTCGAACATGGTAGAAACCACTCGATTACCGGTCATTGATGAAAACCATTAACAAGTGCGAGGGAAATCACCATTGATGTCAATGAATCCCAAGGTACCGAAGTACAATTTGAACGAATGTGAATGAATGAGCTGAAGTCGAGCACTCAGCGGAATCTCTCGATCAGGGATCAATGATGTGAAACCCCTGTCGAAAGCGAAGAGACCTTCCATTAAGGCATGCAGGTTCCAAGGTACTAAATAATTTCTAAGTCTTAATCCCGAATAATGAGTTGGAGTAGACAGAAAAAGACTCGTCAGAGGAGGGCCTTGATGTATCCCCCATCAATGACATGAAATAAGTAATAGATTTTGAGGGTGGATCAAAGTATGAATAGGATTTGAAACGGACACAGGGAAGGGCGGCGTAGTGAGAATGGACAACTGCAGGTGGCTGACACAATGGAAGGCTTGTTTGAACTTCTCTTGAACATATGAACGACATGACAAGGGAATTGGCAGCACTAACTCAAAGACGACCCAAGATATGACCTTGTAGCAAGTCGAACAAAAGACAAATGGATTTCCCAACACAGATTCAAATGACGAATGGGGAGTGTCATTTTCAAGAGCGATGCTTACTGCCATTAACACAAATACGAAAACATATCCCTTTCCCAAAATTTCCCCCGCCATATCTGGCGAGTACCTCTTTATTTTTACACAAGCTTGAGGAGGATAACATATTCTTGTCGATGTAAGCTCATCCTTCGAACGAGTCCCTCGAAGTACATTTAACGAACCCTAAGAAGGAGTGGTTCGGTCCCATTATGGGTCTTTCGATGTTTGTTTAATGAGTCCAAGGATAGAAAACTCAGGGGTTTTTCATGTTTTGAGAGTCTGAAAAAAACTTAAAGAGAAATCTCCCAGTTCCTTTTTCGTAAATGAGTTCAACGAGACCAAAAAAGTGATAAAATATTGTCCGTCGAATGTTTTCTTCAAATACTTTAACGAGCGTGAAAATAACAAGATCGCTCGGAAATCTTTTCGTTTTTATGGAGCATGAAAAGAGCTTAAAGGATACTCCTTTATGTTCGTCGTTTTCGGGTTACCATGATGAGTACGAAAATATGAGAAAAAGTATACTTGCTTGCATTCTCATGTATTTTCGAGTGCGAGAACGAATGAAGACTGAGCTCGAGGTTTTCCCTACAAAAAAAAACGTAGTCATACATGTGACAAAAAAAAAAAAAAAATACTCGTACACTGTCGTTCGGACTTCGAAGTCACTATATCTGCGAAAAACCATACTCACAAGGCTATTAGGATATTAGGTTTTTTAAGCAAAGCAATAAAAATAATATAAACAATCAACAAGAAATAGTAAAAAGTGAATAAGTGGGTGAAAAATCATTTTTACCATTTCATTGTTACTTTGCCAAAAAATTGTCCAACATACCTCATTTTCCCCCAAATTTATTTGCTCGATTATGGGAGGCACAAGCGATCATTCGGCAAACAGTTTCAGCCAAAGAGATAATCTTCTGATTTTCCAACTTTTCCATGGTTTACTTTTGATTTTTATTGGCAATTTTAGAGTTTTGAGTCCATTTTAGGGTCGGTATATGCGCTCAAGCATTCTCGCAGGTGGGCCATTCAGAACCTGTGAGAATCTATGATTTTCGTAGGTGGGCTTCAGTGCACCTGCGAGAATCTCGCACTGTGCAAAAGGTTCACCTGCGAGGGCTAGAAAATAGATTTTTATGTGAGGTTTTGCTCAATAAAAAATTATGCAAGAGTTTAAAACAAGTTGTTGACTTCCTTCTCATGGCTCCATTGCAGGTGTTGACCATCACGATGTTGGAATGGAGGGAAAGAGAACATGAGGAGGATGATGCCATTGTCGGGAATGATCTAGGTACAGTCGCTACCCTCCGAGAATGTGGGCTCTTAAAATGTTTTAGGATCCCGGGCATGAGAGCTCAACTCAGATTGTTAGAGTACCTGGTCCACATGTGGGATGTGGATTAACAGTTATTTCACGTAGGAGTCCACACACTGACACTATATATTGAGGATATCTATTTTCTGACGGGGTTGTCATGACGTGGATACCATGCTACTTTGACCGGAGGTAGAGGTGGCAGACTTCCTATGAGAGAGTATGTTCATCGATATTGTGTACCCGAGGTGGAGAGAAGCAAGGGTAAGGTCACCATCTGGGGTGTCCAAAATCTGACCTTGTGGACTATCTTGTTTACCATTGCACGCATGACCAGGAGCGTTTCTCCGCACATGGCTCTCCATAGCTATTTCCAATATGCAATAGAGTGCACAGAGCCTCAGGTTTTCAACTGGTCAGACGTGGTTCTCCGTAGTATGAAGAGGCAACTGAAAAAGTGCAGAAGGGGTGACCTGAAGCAGTTCGGGTATGGGTCACTTTTGGTGTCATTCTTCCTCAAGAGGGTCCCACTGCTGTGACTAAAGGTAGATTGGGGTTTACCGGCCCCACAGGATCCGAGGATGCTGAGGTGGTGTAACCTCATGGTTCAACACGTAGCAGGGCATAATTAGATATAATGATTCATTTTTTGACTGGTTGAGGCCCCAGATGTTGATGATCGATGACTACGCATATGACGATTTAGATTTTCGAGGAGATCTGGATTTGGTCCTGCCTGAGGATGCTCAGTGGGGTGATTTGGGTGAGAAGTACACATTTTGTTCTTTTTAAATGTTTTTGCAAATTTTATTATATAAAATGTTTTTATGTTTATCGAAGGACTAATCAAAAAATTTCTTTTGATGACACAGATGTGGGGCCATATCAACCTCCAGGAACATCTCCCATTCAGAGGCGAGGCGAAGTGGCTCCAGTGGCAAGATGGGATGTTGAGGACTATGAGGCAGTGGAACAGAACTTAGAGGGTTTCACTGTGGATGTCCCATACATCACTATTGGGGAGATCCCGAGATGTTATCAACACCATACTATGGGTGTGTCTGAGTCTCTCATTTGAATTCTCCATAGGGTAGCCCGAGCAGTTGTGTGTTATCATGAGCATCATCCGTGATGCTATTTTGTAGAAGTTGTGGGCTTCATATTTTGAGATTTTGATCTTTGGATAAAAACTTTTGATCGTTATATACATATATACGGCTTCTACTGGCGTATTTTGTGTTGTATAATACATGTGATGTGTGATTGGTTTATAAATTTCTCAAATGTCTGTTTAACACATAGTTAGCAAAGGCATCAGTCAATGCATTTAGACATCTAGGAATGTGATGATATTTGATATAATCAAAATAACGTTCCAAGAGGGGAATTCGTAAATATACTCGTAATAAAGTAGGACTTCAGATAGCTCAAACATTACTTAACTGTTGTACTACTAGTTGTGAATTGAGTCATTTAACTAGCTGGTGGATATCGAGTGAAATAGCATCAATCAAAAATTCGATGACAATGTTATATTCTGCTATATTATTGGTCGCACGACCGAGGCACACACCTCATAGACTGATAAGTTTGTTTGTAGGTGCGTAGATTTCCCATGCCGCAGAAGCAAGGTTCTGAGTACTATGACTAGCGCCATCGGCAAAGCCAATGTGGGGTAGCAAAGACTCCGACATATAGAAACCAAGCACAACACAAGATAAGCGATTGAGGGCAGAGACCAAATAACAAAAAAGCATACTAAAGTAACACACAAAATGTATGATACAATAAAATACAAGCACTCATGCACAGGTGATCTTAAGCATAGTACTTCTTTAAGTACAACCCATTTATGGGTTCACTCAAAGGGATACCGTCATAGTCCACCAACTCGTAAGCTCCTTTCTCCAAAACTCATCTGACGATATAAGGACCTCGCCACATAACTTCAAATTTTTCGGTTCTTAGCATATCTTGATCTTGTTTCGTAAAGGATAACCAGATCACCTTTGGAGAAAACACGTGGCTTGACATGTTTGTCGTATTGGGCTTTGACGTGTTTCTTCTGGGCTTCTATAACTAGGGTGGCTTCGCGATGGGTTTCGTCTAATTGCATGAGATACAACAGATGCTCTTCTTCGGTAGAAGTGTTTGGGAGAAGTTTGAAGACCAGTTTTAGGGAAGGTATCTCACATTCAATTGGCAAGATGGCTTCTAGACCATAGACTAACTGAAACGGTGTAAACCCGGTAGCAAACTTAACAGATGTCCGGTAAGCCCACAATGCTGAAAACAACATCATGTGCCAACTCGTTTTGTGAATCCCTATCATTCATCGAAGCATGGTAATGAGGACTTTGTTTATTTCTTCAACTTGGCCGTTGGCTTGTGGGTAATAGGGTGTTGAGTTTTCATGGCCAAGACCCAACTTTTCAGTGAGTTCAGACATCATGAAGTTTCTAAAGTGGCTACCGTGATCAGTAACAATAGCTTGAGGAACACCAAACCGAGAAATGATGTGATTGAATATGAATAATGCTGCAGTCTTTTCGGTATTGTCGAATGTTGGCATTGCCTCAGCCCATTTCGTAAAATAATATACGGCTACAATAATGTATCCATGCCCCCCGGTCGAGTGAGGGTGACATGTTATGAAATCGATACCCCATTTCGCAAAAGGACCAACGAAGACCACAGGGTGTAGAGGAGCAAGGTGTGATCATATTTTATTGTTGTAGGTTTGGCAAGCGTGGCATTTTTGGACAACGGTTATACAATCGTTGAATAAAGAAGGCCAAAAATACCCTTCTCGTAAGATCTTCTGGGTAGTAGCATACCCAAACATGTGACCACCACATTCTCCAGAATGGTAGTCATTCAGGGATTTCTCGGCTTCATCAAACGTGAGGCAGCATCGAAAAACAGAGTCAATCCCACGATGATAAAGAGTGTCACCGAGGATAATATATTGATGGGCTTGGTATCATATTTGACGGCGGTCAATGGTAGAAAAATTGGGCCAAAAAGTCTGGGTCTAGAGATATATGATGATATCTCCATACCAAAGGTCATCAGAACTGATCAAGAAAAGAAATTCATCGGGTAATGAATCCTCTGCTACATTTTCCATATCAGAGCAGGGAAGGTTGCATATCAACTCAAAAAACACCAAGGATTTCTTGGATTTAGCACGTTCGAATTCTAAGTCAAACTCCTGGAGTATTACGATCCATTTGGAGTATTTTCCCCCTAGCAATTTGTGTGTAAGAATGTGCTGCATAGGGTTGCAGTTGGAAATCACCGTAGTCTTGTGTAAAAGGATATAGTGTTGGAAACGTTGAACAGTTTGGACGACTGCCAAGGCCAGTTTTTCAACATGTAAATACTTGGTTTCGATAGTCGTGAGACTCCGACTCAAGTAATAAACGACATGATCATCATGAGAATCATCCTCCTGGACTAGAACCATAGCGATGGTATAGTCCGAGGCTACGAGGTAAAGGAAATAATCCCAACTGTAATCAAGTGGGAAGAGTATTGGGGTATGAGTTAAAGATAGTTTCAAAGCTTCGAAAGCATTTTCAGTAGTGGTATCCCATACAAACTCAGAACCTTTCTTGAGCAGTCGTGTAAATCCAAGAGTTAGTTCAGCATAGTTCGGGATTAAACAACAAAGAAAGTTTGCCTTCCCTTGCAAAATTTGTAGCTGGCGAAGTGAGGAATGAGGAGGAAGATTGAGAATTGCCTTCAAAGGATCTACCCTAATCCCTTGAAGTGAAACAATAAAGCCCAGAAGTCGGCAGGATTCTACACAAAAAACACATTTTTGTGGATTCAAGCGTATATGGTAAAACCGACATCGAAGGAAAATGGTGGGGAGGTGTGTTGGATGATCTCCATGCCGCATGGAATGAGTTGGTAATTCATCGAGATAAGGCTTCTCAATGTGCTTTATATCATGAAAACTGTAAGACATAGCACATTGAAAAGTTGCACCGACATTCTTTAAACCGAATGGAAGTTTCCGGTAGGTGAAAGTGCCCCAAGGACAAATAAAAGCGGTGTTGTGTTGGTCCATGGGTATGATATTAATTTGATTATATCCGTAGAAAGCATCCATCAGAGAGAAGAATTCACTTCCGGCACAATCGTCGACGATCTGGTCAATGAAGGGGGTAGAAAAGTTGTCTTTAGGACAAGCTTTATTAATGTCTCTATAATCAACACACATGCAGATCATACCTTGTTTTTTGTTAATCGAAATAAGATTGGAAACCCAGTCAGTTAGAGACACAGGGTAAATAAAGCCAGCTTTGAGAAGTTTCTCAACTTCAAGCTTGATAGCGGTTTCTTTACGTGGGTGGACTGAACAAAGTAGTTGCCGGATGGGTTTAGCACCCGGGTATGTCTTAATATCATGTACAACAATGTCAGGGTCAATATCTGGCATTTCTTCATAGCTCCATGTGAAGACGTCACAAAATTCTTGGAAAAGAGACTTGTAGGTGACAACTTCACTATGGGAACACGAAGCTCCGATGTGCACATTTTCCACAACTCCAGGTTTTATGGATATGTCGAGGGGGATGGTGGGTGAGATATTACTTAAGTTCCCTTCGTAGAACATATCGTGTGTAGACTCAGAAATGGTAGAAATGACGACAACAGTCGATGGGGTCGAGATCCATTGGTAACCCTCAATGGTGTGTTGTTCCAGAAAGAGGATGGAACGATGATGTCCATCATCCCAAGGGGTATCTTCCATGGACATAACATACATAATCATCTCATCCATGGGAAAAATGACGCGGAATGGATCTGTAGATGAATCACCAAGATAGGGGGTAGAAGGGGTTGTCAATTGAATGGCTTGATAAGAAGATTCGACCAAACTCAAAGGCATTTGGTCGCCATAACGAAGATGATCACCGAGGTTGGGTACTATCCACGGGTCATAAGACACAGGGGTTTCGTAAACAGAGGTGGAGATCATGTTGATCGAGGCGACACACGGATGTGGAACATCGGGTGGTCGAATGGGGAAAGTACCCATCAAATAGGAATCTTTAAGAAGACCCACACCGACATTTTCATATCCAAGGGGGTTTTTTCAATGAAAGGGACATTGCCGGTATGTGTATCAGAGTTGAAGAAGGCCAATTGATCCACTGTAATGAATTTTCTTTGATGTGGGAAACGTACGACATGGAAAAGAGTGGACATGACTGCGCGCATGGAATCGATCCAGCTACGGCCAAGTAGAAGGTTGTAATCGAGAGGAGCATCAAAGACCTCCACTTCAACGTTCACCATTTTTCCTTCTAACGTAACTGACAAGGAAAGGAGGGCACCATAAGGCTTAAAACTAGAGCCATTAAAGGCTTTGAGTGTGTTGTGGGATTCAGTTAAAGGAGGAGAGTCGATGGCTTTCTAGCAGGTAATAGATATGACACACGTCGAGGCACCCTCATCAATAACTGTTCTACAAATGTTCTTGTCAGAGACAATAACTTGTATTTGGAATGCGAGTTGAGGGGGTAACTGTGGAATGTGATCTTCCATGTCAAAAATTATTAAACTTGTGTCGGTAGGATTGATTCCACCAATAGCTTTCAACAGTGCCTTCCATTGTATAGGAAAACTTTGAAGGACTTCGATGGCTAACATCGCGGATGGTGCTTGGGCCAGATCTTCGACAATACTGTAGTTCTGGGCAGCACGTGCATGAGGATTGAAAGCAGATTTTCGGACAACACCCTTTGGGGGAGGGTGAAGAACTGTATCTAGGCTTGGTCGTTCGAGATGAAGAGGACCATTAGTAGGTGGAGTCATGGGAGATGGTTGGACCAATGAAGGAGGTATTTCATCAACCTTCACTTTGGAGGAAGAATAATCTTTGGCTCGAGTGGTAAGTGTGATGTCATTTTTCTATGAATCACCTGTACACATTAAGACATAGGATGTAGTGGAGGGGCAAGGTTGGTCATGAATGACCAATTGGGCCTGTTGTTGAGAAGGGAAGGGTTGTGACAACACAGCCAAAGTAGGCGGTTTCGGGGTCCCTTGAAGGAACTCAGTAACCTCGGCTCGTCTTGGACAATCCTTAGTGTAGTGATCATCACCACAGATAAGGCAAGGGTATCGGGGTTTGTGATTATCCTTATCGTCAACAGGTTGTGTGTTGGTCTTCTCAGATTGTGGATTTTTTTTATCCTCCTTGTTTTTACCCTTCCCTTTTTTGAATTTATTTTTTCCGGCAAGGGTAGATTGAACAGAGTTCACCTCAGAAGTCTTGCTGGTGGGAGGGGTAGGAGACGAAGCATTTTTAACATTAGAAGAAAATGTTCTGGGGTTTTTGCTAGAGGATTGGACAAAATGGGGTTGGGCATGGAAAGTGCCAATCACACCGTCAGCTGCATGAGAAGAAACAGGAATAGTTGAAGTAGCAGAAGTAGAAGGATGAGGTGTGTCAGGGAGTAAGTCATAAAGAGTACCCATTTGTGAGTAAAAAAGGTTGAGGTATTGAGCACGACTGATTGCCTGTTCTTCTGTGAAAACTCCACCCATGGCGATGTCACGAGTGATGTCGTTCATGAATGATTTCTTGAACCACTCTGCCAGCAACTGATCGGGAATTTCGAGTTTGATGACACATCGTCTCCATCACCACTCATGAATGTGATCAGAGATATGAGTGGCTTTGGTTGTTTGAAAGAACTCAAAATTTCAGTTCTCGTTTCGTAACGGATCGGTAACTAGTAGTGGGTGAGGAAAGCCATAGCGAGGGTGTTGAAGTCAGTGAAGAAGCCTCGTGGTAATTCTATATACCACTTCGCGGCAGAACCTGTGAGGGTTCGCTAAAAAAGGGGTAAACGAATAGAGTCATCCATCAAGGAGTTGGATGAACACCAAAGGTGAAAAGTCATTACATTATTGTTCGGGTCCTCTCCTGGTTTACCATCGAATTTAGGGATGTCGGATGGTAGTTTGGCCGGTATGGCGGGTCATTGAGGAGAGTGGAAAATCGGATCATTTAAAATTATCGACAGATCAGGGAGGTCCAGGGTGGTTAAGAAGGGTAACTTTATATTCACATGTGGGTATTGGTGACTTTGGGGAGGGAGTCATGTTGGTAGACCAGTGGGACCATAAGCAGTTTTTATATAATGCGAAGATCCGGGCATATTCAGTTGTGGGTGTGGAGGCAAGTAATTTATAGGGTTGTATTGGTTGGGTTTGTTCCCTTGAACATGGGTGTGGGGTTGAGTTTTCGAGCCCCAAATAGGATTGGACGTACCTGGATATGGTTGGCTTGTACTAGGGGGTATGAAGGAGCTATCTTGAGGTTGTTGTCCCCCAGTCGAGTGAGGATTATTTTGAATCATATAGTTCCAATACTAGGCCAAGCATGGAGGTATGTTTTTTCCATAGGCTGGGGTAGGTGGGGGTTGCCCTCCAATTAGGGGTAGCGTCCCAATTGGGTTTTTTCCTGCAAAAGGGGATTGGGTTTGGCCTCCTTGGTGAAATTGTCCACCGATAGGAATATGGTAATTAGGTGTGAAAGATGGGATGGTGCCACTAGGGTCAGTGTCTCCAATAGAGGATGGAAGAGGTCCTCTGAAAGGGGGTCAAGGAAGTGTCGGAATGGAACTGAGAATGATATGGTGCCCAGAAGGAGTGGAAATTCCAGGAGTCTCGGATGGGATTTGTGTAAGAGTGGGAATAGAAGCATTCAACGCATGTATCCGGGGGGAAGTGTTGGGGTGAATCTAGGTGAAAGCGGCATGCCAATGGGATCTTGGCTAGCTACTGTAATCCCGGTGTGATGTCACACACCCACTACGACATAATAAAATTTTCTCTTTTCCACAAGGGACAGAATCCCCGAAGTCCTACGACGACCAAACGCAGGCTAGTTCTTCCCTGTTCACCTCCCTGTGGTCATGGGTTAGGACGACAGGCCAAACAAACCAGGCACCTTTTCGTGTTTCGCGACTCAGTGATACAAGTGAGTCCAATCTTAAAGGTAGAATGGTGTGGGGGCTCCGGAATGAAACCCTGGCCGTAGATCTGGGCATGCAGTTTCTGGTCATCCAGATCTACCTGTCGCTTAATGAAAAAGCACTAGCTCCCTTTCTTTAGTCCCTATCTCAATAAGACCACCTACGCACCTAAATGCAAGCACCTTTCACAACTCGCGACCTCGCAAGTCGTGAGTCGAAGACCCTTGAATTTTCTTCATCGATCATCGATACCCGAGATTCCGATATGGTATGGCCCCTCCTTATTAGCGCTCTCCACGCGTGACCACCGGCTAGGGATAACTACTAGCCTTGCTCTCAACTTCATGACTTGAGTTGCTGGGCCTTTGTGCTCCTTTCTTATGAGAACTCGAAGTATGAGAAGTCAACAGGATGTTGACTCCCATTTCAAATGACACGTGTCCACGACCTATCACCACTTCTCTCTCTCTCTGGGCATCTTAT
>JASDQU011440392.1:1075-11236 GCA_032191745.1 Picea mariana | reverse complement strand
AAGGGATATCTAAAGGTGCCAACTATTTTTAGGGTTGTAGAATAATGTAAGAGGTTTCCATCCAAAAGCGTCCACTAATTAAATTTATGGTCCAACTTCGAAAACAACACAACTTGGCATTAATTTGTTCTTGACCGTTCATGTAAGTTGGAGACCTAGTGGTGGCTTCATACACTCGGTGGCCATGCATCCAGTATGTGCCGAGAGCTCCTGTAAATTCATTCGCAATGCCATTTGATTTTTTAGCAAGGAAAGCATGGTCTCTCAGTGTGCAAAATTTTTCAGTTACACTACTCAAGTAAACGCTAGTCATAAGGAGTTTTAAAAGTTTGATCGTTTTTTTTTCCTTCTCAATGATTTTTTATAATGTTAATTAATCAAGAGCAATTGGAAGATTTAAGGAACATGTGGGATTGTCAATGTAGTCATTTTTTTATTTGAAATTGTCACTCATATAATCTAGGCTACGGGGGCACACTTAAGGGTATAGGGAAGAAATCCTCCAAGGTAGAAAAAGCACCAGAGCAAGATCAAGAGCTTGTTGTTCCGTCATACATGCCAACATCCCTTCGCTCGGTTCCTAGTCCAGTCATGAATCAAAATCATCTTTAGAGCCAACACCTTTCTCAGGATCCCTTCTAGTTCCATCCTTCCTTTGTGTGGTTCCAAATTCATCAATAACTATAGAGTCCCCATCCGCCCTGGTGACGTCTCTATCTCAATATGGGCAAAACCTAGAACTAAACAAAACTACAAGTTTTCATGAGCATGATAATTACATTATATTTTCGTATTTAGACCTAAAAAAACTACACGTTGTCACAAGCATGATAATTGTTATTATCATTTATATTCCATGTTTTGAAAGCATTTAAAAAAATACCGAATTGAATGCATAAATAACTCCCTACTAAAAAAATAGATGATACCTTCCTTGGGTTTTTTGTGGAAATTCAACCCATGATAATGTTGCCACCATTTTTTTTTTCTAGCATTTTTGGTGTGGTTGGATCTTTTACTTTCGTTTTTCTACATTTTAATTTTATGATTTTATTCAATTTGGAAATTTGAAAAGGTCTAGGTCTTCAATTGATAATAACTATGCGACCTAAGCCAGCCATGAATGTGACTGGGGCTTTGCAACTGTGTTCCAGAATTCATCAATTCCATGGAGACCGTGCACTTGTGTGCAAGGCACTATATAAAGGAGCAACGATTATATAAAAGATCAACGCTTGATTCGTGCCAAACATTCTGTTAAATATATTACTTTTTGAATGTTGTGGCTTTTAATTAGATGATTTTAGTGTGTTTTCAATTTATCTTAATGTGTCATTCAAGTTTTTCAACTTGCTAAACCTTCCCATCATTATCCAATCTTGATTAGAAAATAAAAAGAGATTATTTGAATCTTGACCAGAAAATGGAAATTGATTATGGTAGCACAGGAGATAACTTACAAGTTTCATAGAAAATGGAAATTTATTATGGTAACACAAGAGATAACTTACATATCTAATTTGCATGTAGATCATTGTGTTGTACTACCATACATATAAGTCATATAAGTGAGTGAGTGTACTCGGATATCGATACTTACGATGAAAATCAAGAACTGGTGAAAATAATGTACGAACATATCTATAACTATGTTTCTTGAATTTATGTAAAGAAAACAAATTAATTACTATGTTCTATGAATTTATATAATTTAATTAAAAAAACAATTTTTTTCCTAATACGCTCTGTTTTTACTAACCATTAGTGCTTAAAGAAATTGCTTTGTGGTTACCTATGCTCTTCTTTTCATAACCATTATTTCATAAAGCAATTTCTTTTTGGTTACCTACACTCTTCTTTTCCTAACCATTATTGCTTAAATAAATTTCTTTCAAAGTTGTTAATGACAAATAGAAAATTGAGCAACATGAACAAAATCTGGTATGTTGAATAACTCAAAATTGCTTCTGTAACGGAATTGAATGTGGTATAAATATGGTATGATGGAGATCTCTCAGCTGCTTCAAATATGGCACGATGGATAACTCACATTTGCTTCTCTAGCAGAATTAGCTACTGCCTTACGAGCCATCTAAACTATGAAAGCATCTGCAGTAGAAATAGCTACTTCCTTAGGAACCATAGAAAGTCGTTAACATGAAGAAAAAAAAGCTAGGCTACCCACTACCATGCTCTCCAACTGGAGCCATCTAAACTATGAAAGCATCTCCAGTAGAAATAGCTACTTCCTTAGGAACCATAGAAAGTCGTTAACATGAAGAAAAAAAAGCTAAGCTACCCACTACCATGCTCTCCAACTGAAGTGTAGCAATGCAATACAACACATGGCCACCATACCAACAACCAATACTCACAAACGTGTAACAAACTTAGCTATCTATGTTATAACGATGTAAGGGAGGGAATTGTATGAAAAACGATTACTAACAACCAATTTTATCAAAATAATGCTATATATAATCTATAACATTAGTCGAACTCGTGTTCGTATATTAACTATTTCAATCCTTTATAACCTTAAAAATTATGAAAGAAGAAACATAACTTGGCTTTCGGTTGGGAAGAGGCCAAATAAGACCACAAATTGTTTGATTGGTTAAAAAAAACATTGTAATAATTTTATAGGTGTATAAAAGGGTTTTAACACTAGCTTTCTTCTGACACAGCAATACAATTTTGATGAGTATCGAGAAGGAACGGAATAGAATGATTCTGTTCCTGCCAGCAGTTATTCCATGTTAAAACTTTCATTTAATTCATTGGTTTATGTGCGAGACGAATAAAAAACAAGAAGCCATTTATAATAGTCCCTGCTGCTTTAGGCAGGACTAACAAGGAGGTTATTTTATGATCAAAATCATTATCATCAATTGGTATTTTCTTATTTGAAAATTTTGGAACTCATTCAATGTGATCTAATTTTAGGAGAGATACCAATGTTATAATTTTTAAGTTAAATTTGTTTTTGTGATATAATTTTATAAGAGGTAATACTATTTTAATTTTTAGGTTAATTTCTTTTTAAATATAAGTGTATAGTACTATTGTAATAATAATAAAAAAAAAACATACAATTATTAGATAATGATTTCTCATGGAAAATTCTTATTGGAAAGAAACTCTACACTTTAAAAAATGCTTAATGTATTATTGGAAAACTAGATGGTTACTAAATATTAAAGAGTCTTCATGCTATCAACAAGAGAGTTTGGCATTAGAATAAGGATTCTACAAAAATTTTAGTAGCAAAAATTTAAGCTAAAACTCACAATCTTCATTTTCCTCCAATCTTAGCACTCAATAAATAGGCATAACAAAACCCTAAAATATTTATAGTGTTCTAATTCTACATGCTAGAAACTACTAGCAATTAATTGGCCGAATAATTTTGATCTATAAACTTCCATGGATATTCAGATCGAATAACTTGTCCCAAGATATATTATAATATTATGAAATCTTAGACTAGATGTAGATTAAATTTTCTTAGACACCATATTAATTAATTATTAGCTTTCCTTGGATTTATGAAAATAACTGAATAAGAAAATGAAAGAATAGACAAAAACATACTCACTATCCACATAATTGAGCACAAGAATATCTCGGGGAACCTAATATGGGAGAAAACCCATATAGAAGGTGAAGCCTCTTCTCTGATCTATTTTCGGCAGTTATGGAAATCAATTAAAAGGAAAGAGGCACTCACTATAAAGTTTGCTTTGACAAGCTGTCCTAAACAGATGCTATAGAATCTCCTACCTCCTCTATTATGTTCTAAATATACTAGTCCTTTGATGCTTTTCTCAACTATGAAACAAACACATTACAAAATAATGCAACTCATTTCTCCTCCTAGTGGCCCAGTATTTACATAGCATAAGAGTCATCTAGGGTTAGGGTTTTTACATTCTCAACCCTCAATTAGTGATCAGGTTTGGCCCTTCTATAATAATCTTGAAAATGCACACATGACTAGTTGCATATGTGTGACTAATGATATCTCGCATGGGATATACTTGTACAATGGAGATATAAATTTTGCATACAAGCTCTCATTGAGGTGCTTTACAAACCGTTACAAAGGTATCAATGTGTATAATCTAGGATATTTTATTCAATGAGCATTACATGAATTGCATTAAAGAGCATAAATAAATCTTATGTACAAACATATATAAAGATGACACATCTGTGAAGAAACGGTGAGAAAGATGGAAATAAAAGAAAGCTTGATAACGAAGTTCTTCCCAACAATGAACTACATCTCCAAGACCACTTCAAAGTGGAGAGGCATTTATATTATCTTGGAAAAACTTGGCGTAAATACATGGGTATAACTCAAAACTAGAAAACAACTGAAGATCTATTTCTCGAATGCAAAATATGACTACACCAGTGGACTCGTGACGAGAAATCAAGCAAAAATGACTGTCAAAAAGTCCAATTCCATTACTGCTGATTCAAAGCCCATCCTGGGCTCTTCGCCTCATAATGTGTTCTCTCTTCACCTCGTAATCTATTCCACTGTAGTATGCAATTAATTAATATACCTACATATAAAATCATTTTGTCGTATGACTCGATGCAGGCCTCCCCGGAGCAAATGATTACTAGGTTTTAAATAAAATAACTTGGGCAGATAAACCAAGTCCATTATTTGGTTTGTTGGAAATAGGAGGTAATATTAGATTTTGTGGTTGGGGAGGCCTAGATTAAAACACACAGGATCCCCATTTTAGTTTCAAGTTATAACAATACACACACACACATATATAATCGTTGAACCACTGCCTAATTTGGAGTTCAATTGTTTCCATCCTTGTGATGGGACAAGTGTGCGGATCTCATATTAGTTTCTAACCACTATATTTGTTGTAGGTGGCCACCGATATTTATGGAGTGCAGTCACCACCCGATCCGATGACCGGCCGACCCGATGCATTTTTTTTTTCTTCTGATTTTTTGGTTTTGGGCCCTCATTAGGCATCAAGAGGGTGCATGTGGTTCCCTGTGATTGGGCCATGTGGTACCCTACCATTTTATTCTTTTGTATAGTCAGAAATATGTGTAAGCGCCACTTGTTTTTCTATAAAGAGGCTATGTTGCGACTTTTGGGTGATGCCACGTAGCAACTCTTAGTGGTGCCATGTGCCACCTCATCATTGGCCCATTTGGCCACCCAATATTTCCAAATTAACATGCCATGTGGAAGCCTCTCATGATGTCATGTCGACATACTAAAGTCACCTCTGCATGGTTGGCTATTGACGTCACCTGTACAAATGTTGATGTCATTATGTTAACTTTGACTAGGTTGACCACAACTTTGACTTTCCATATCTTTGACATACATACTCTGTTTGAGGTGTCGTTTACACCATTGGGAATCTCTTGATGATCCATTTGACCTGGTTCCATTTTCACTAATATTTGAGGAATTTGAATTTTTTTTTCCTTTTAGATCCTCTTAGATCACTCCTCCCCACTAAGAAGCTTTTTGGCCTCTAAAAATATTATCAATCAATACTTAGGTGAGGTAATTTCTCCCTCATTTTATTCTTCTCGATCCACCATGATTTTCTTTGATTTTTTCCCCTAAGGCCCACACAAATGTATTTGAGATCACCCCTATGTAATGTCCTCATCCTTCTGTTCAAGATGATATCTTCCTTTAACTAGTCCAACTACTCAGGAGAAAACTTGTCCAATGAAGGTACTGAAACACTCTCCCTTTAATCCATGATAATTGGAGGATCATAAATTTTCAATTTCTCTACATTCACAACTGTGTATGTGTGCATATACTATGGTAGATCGAGGAGGAAATCATTTGTGCCAATATTCTCTAAGATGGTGAAGGGTCCATAACTAATGATCTTGAGATTTTTTCCTTCACCCTTCAACCTATCTTTGTTGATGTGGAGACACACTTTATCTCCCACTTGA
The DNA here is from genome assembly GCA_032191745.1 of Picea mariana. Taxonomy (NCBI): domain Eukaryota; kingdom Viridiplantae; phylum Streptophyta; class Pinopsida; order Pinales; family Pinaceae; genus Picea; species Picea mariana. The sequence continues at coordinate 5,266 of JASDQU011440392.1, read as the reverse complement.
AATTGGTGATCAACTATGTCCTTTTCGTGGTGAGCTTTGTACTATGCATAACTCTTTTCCAACTATTTCTGGACATTTTGGTGTACCTTTTGAATCCTTTGGATGAACTTGTGAGATTTTAGTTCATCTCTTTGTTCTCTTGAGTCCACATCTTTTCCCAAAGTCAATTCCAAGGGATTCTTAGGTAGATACCCAAAACATGTCTCAAATGGTGAGCTCTGCATGGAAGAGTGCAAGACTCAGTTGTATTCATGTTGCACATATTGTATCTGGTCATCCCACAACTTCAGATGTTTGTTGCAGTAACCTTAGAGAAAATCAACCACTATTATGTTAACTACTTCTGTCTATCCATCATTTTGTGGATGGAAGCAACAATCCTCTTCATCTTGGTGTCCATCATTCTCTAAAATATTGTCCAAAACTCTCCAAGGAAAAGAGTGTCTTGAGTCAAGATAATGGATGTGGGAGCTCCCAAGTGGACCCATATATGCTAAAAGAATAGATGAACAATTTTCTCAGTAGTGATCTTCTTTTTACATGTCATGAAGAAAAACATCTTGCTAAACCTATCGACCAATACATGCACATATTAAAGACCCCTTTTTGACATAGGAAACCTCGCTACAAAATATAGGAAGATAATCTCCCAAGGATGAGAAGGAACAAGGAGTGGTGTGTACAACCCCTATTTTTTATTAGCAGGCTTACAAATGCACAACACACACCCCTTTACATTCATGGTGACAATTACTTTCATTCGAGTAAAACATAACCTGTGGAAGTGTACTACAACCAAAAAATGCCCAAATACAAGATAAGTGTAAGCTTCTCTAATTACATGCACTTTCTCAATGTTAGGAATACAAATTTTCCCAAATGGTAGAATAGTTTGTCCAAAAAAAAAAATATCTTTACCTACAAACCATGGATTATCCTCTCACATACATATTTCAAGACTTCGTCAATAGAATATTTTTCAACATGACTGACATGAGCTAAGGAAGAATTATTCAAAACAATAGATGCAAAACTAGGAGGTCTAAAAAGCATATATGATCTCATGGCATCTGCATGGGTATCGGTCAAAACCTAGAATGGTTGTTGAAGGCCAGGGAGATCTAGAATTGATGTGGTGCTAATATTTTCTTCAAAAGTGTCGAAGGCCCTTTTCTTTCTGCCTTCCCACTAAAAGACATGTCTCATCTCAAGAATTTAACTTTTATGTAAAGGATCAAAAGAATCATGAGGATTAAACTTATAGGGGTCTTTTGTTTTTAAAATTGTGAGTACAATATTCTTGCAAGTATTTATAGCACTCTTCATTTGACCTGCAGTAATAAGTGATGGGTTAGATTCCATGCTATGAGCTCTAACAATATATTCCAGTCCATATTTTGTGAGATGGTATTTGTTCTCTTTCCAGAACAAGATATATTTTCTTTCATAAAGATAAGGACTACCTAGTACAATACCATAGATATCCAAAGGAACCACATCCAAATCAACCTCATCTATCAAATTAGAAGTAATAGAAAACATCAATCTATAGTATCTAGTAAGATGAATTTTTGCATTGTCATGAACCCAACCAGGAGGGTAAGGTTTCCGGTGAGGTATTGTGGTTAGTCCAAATTTCTTCACAGTCTCTTCAAATATCAAATTAACTTGTGAAATCAGATCAAACATAGTTTCCACTTTTGTGTGGTTTATCACTACTATTATGTGGAATAATTCAATTCTTCTTTTATCATTTTCAAGAGATAGATTATAGAACTTGAAATAGCATGTAAGGAAAATTTTCCTTGTACTCCAACTGTTGTGATTTTCATTTCATAACCTAAATCAGAACCAATGTCTTGTTTCACTGTAGCAACCATTTCCAACTTCCATTTTCCACCAAATCTTTTAGGATTAAGATTCGTATGTAGATTCCAGCAATGATCATCATCATTCCTATCTTTCTTGCAATGAGTGCAATATGGATTTACTTACTATTTATTTGTTGTGGATGTGTTTTTATCCTTTCCTTTTTCTTTCCTTTTGAAATGGTTTTCTGAATTCTTGTGATCTTCTTCTACATTCTCCCCCCTTCTTTCAAGGTGAGTTACTTCCACGCATACTTCATATAAATTATTGGGGTTAAATAAAAACAATGTGTGACGAGTGTAACTGTGAAGTGCACCAATATACTTCATCAAACGTTTTGGACAATCTAAAGGAATATTCAATGCAAGTTCCTATTTCCTAAAATCTTCTGTGAAACTATGAACACTCTGAAATTTTTCCTATCTTAAAATTTTCCATTCTATCATGGCATTTTGAACATGACCCAATGGATAAAATTGATTTTTCAATGAAGATGTAAATTCATACCATGAAGAAAGGATATTACCATTATGTTTGCTACTTTTATGAAGTTTTCTCTCCCACCATACAATATTTGTGCCTTCAAACCGAAGAGAAGCCAGTTTTTTCTTCACCTCTTCCTCTTCCTGTTGTATATGGCAGTAAAATTCGATCTATCTAATCCAATTATTTAACTTATATGCATTAGCTTCTCCTTTAAACATGGGAAAATTAAATTTGACATCTAATTTAAATAATGGCTTTTTGGAAGCATTCCAATCAAAATAAGAATGATGAGAATAAGATAAAGAAGAAGAAGATATTGAACTTGCATATGGAGATGAAGGCTCAAGAGGGTCTCCTTCAATTCATTTTTCTTTTGCAACAACATCCTCTCCTTTAGTTTCCTTCTTCTTTTCCTTCATTTCCACTCTCTTCTCGTAGTCTGCAAACGATATTTCTACCATGTCTCACCTTCGATAGAAATCCTTGTGAAAATTATTCTCATACGCTAGTCAAAGTTATTCATCTCCCATTTTCCTTCTTCGAGTTGCATGTCCAATCTCTAGGTTTAAAGTCTAAAGTTTTCCTCCACCCTCTTTGATCTTGGACCTAGTAATAATTCACATTCTCAATTCAAGTAAAAAAACACTACTCTGATACCAACATGATCTGATATCTTTTATTCAATGACCATTACATGAATTGCATTAAAGAGCATAAATAAAGCTTATGTGCAGACATAAACAAAAATGCACAACTATGAAGAAATGATGAAAATCATGGAAATAACACAAAGCTTGATAACTAAGTTTGTCCTAACAATGGACTATATCTCCCAGCCCACTTCAAAGTGGAGAGGCCTTTAAATTATCTCAACAAAAATTTGCATAAATACATGGATATACCTCAAAACTGGAAAAGGCCTGAAGGTGTTTTTCCTGGATGAAAAATATGACTGCACCAATGGACTTGTGGCAAGAAATTGTGAAAAAATGACTGTCAAAATGTTAAATTCCGTCACTTCTCATATGAGGCCCCTCCTATTTTTTTCACCTTGTAATGTGTACCATTGTAGTCTATAATTAATTCCTATACCTACAAAGAAAATCACTTCATTGTACGATTGAGTGCGACCCTCCCCTGAGTAGATGGGTATTTGGTTTTAAATAAAATAACTTGGGCATATAAACCAAACCCATCGTTTGGTTTATTGGAAATAAGAGGTAATATTAGAGTTTGTGGTTGGCGACGCTCACGGTCAAACCCACATGCTCCCCATTTTAGTTTCAAGCTAAAAAATATATAATATATATATTATCGTTGAACCAACTCCCAATTTGGAGTTTAATTGCCACCAACCTCTTGATGGGACAAGTGCACGAATCCTGTATTAGTTTATAACCATCAGATTTTTGGTAGGTGGTCGTCGATATTTACCAAATGTGGCCACCAGCCGACCCGACATGTTTATATTTTTTTTGAATTTTCGGTTTTGGGCCCTCATTAGGAATTCACGGGGTAGCACGTGGCACCCTGTGATTCAACCACATGGAACCCTACCATTTTATTATCTTATACAATTGTTACAATAAAAACACCACATTTACGTTTCTCACCCTACATGTTGCAAAATGACGTATGTACCTCGGTAAGTGTCACATTCATTGTCACAAGTGTTGTATGGTCCTCCCCAGTGGAGTCACCAATTTATGTTATGGAATAGTTCCCCTGTGGATGGGTGAAATATCCCTTGGATTACATACCCCTATACCAAGAAAAAAACACTACAAGTGGACACTAAAATCCCTTTGAATTCAATTTAACCAATCAAAAAGAGAG
>JASDQU011440390.1:3441-16770 GCA_032191745.1 Picea mariana | reverse complement strand
TAGCATAAATGAGGAATAGCAGAAAAGATGAGAAAGACAATTACAACAAAGAAGCAATTAAGACTTTCTTTATTGTAAAATGAGAAGCTAAAACACTAAAATATTTTAAGTCAGAAACAGGGTATACGAGATAAATCCTACAATGTTCGTTACTTCCAAAGATTAGATTTAGAAAATAGTGTGATAACAAAGCAAGAATAAAATTTAACTTAGAGAGAAAAACATCACCAGTGAATACACGCAAGAATTTTGTAAAATGACTCTTTGTATTAATGGGAGATCTCTTAAAAAATATTACAGTCTGATAGCTTGCAGGGCGTGAAGATCAACAACCCTCAATACTTCGAAAGATGAAGTATTTATAACTCAAAATTACAAACAATCCTATCATCAAAGACTAGGACGTGCTAAATCTATTTTTAGCCTAACTAACTTAACAAATTTCAGAAATCTAGGAACTGCTTGATGATGTCTCACAATTGCATGCTGTTTTCTGGGTGAACCATTGGTGAGGCCTCTGCACGACCTCATCTGACTGAACAAATGACTGGGCTGGGACAGCTCATCTGCTACTCGATCAGATCACAGATTTCTTCCCATCGAAGATGACTGGGCATGTTGACTTTGAGTAGCCTTCGATAAACTTCGTCCATTTCTGTGTACTTGGCGAAGTTAGGTTTGGTGACGAATATGTATCGAATCTCATGCTGAATACTGATGTCCCATTGAAGCGCATCTAGAAATGCCTTGCCAGTGATGCTGCCTTGAATTCCTGAAAACTTTGAACTGTCCTTAGCCACATTGGCCAGTCTCTTTTTGTAGTCTGGAAGTGTCAACAATTTTTCATTGATTACCTTCATACCAGGAAGACCTTTCATCTGTAGAGTGTCAATCTTACTAAAAAACATTTGTACCCCTAGGTCCATGGCCTAAACCTTTTCTTCCAGCTGAAGCATTAATCCTCTCTTATTCAAAACTCTTTTGACCTCAAGGATGGTCTCTGTTCTATCTTCAATTTTCAGCTCTTCCATCTCCTCCCTAGTCTTAGAATTTAGGAACTTGATGATTTCATTAGCCTGTGTGGGCATCTCCCCAATTTCGATCTGATCTTCTCAATGGCCTGTTTTCTTCTCTGCACTAACTCATTTTTCTCAAACATGATTTGTATCATTGGCCATATCTCATTCATAGACTTGGTGATGTCTGTCCAAATGCTTTCTTTAACTTTGGCCAGAGTTTTACCTACCATTGTTTGCTTCCGGAGCTGTTGTAACTCTTGTTTGAGCTAGTCTGACACCTGATTTTCCTTGGAGAGGTTGATCTGATAGGAAGATTTGAGTTCCTGAAGGTTCTCAATCTCCTTCTTGAGCTTGCTAATCTCTGTTTCCTGCAGGTTCATCTTTTCCATAGACTTAGCCAATTCAACTGTCTTTTCCAGAGATGTCAGTGGATTTGTCGATGGGACTTCTGCTACTGATGCTGTGATCACTCCTTAAAGTGGAACTGCACTCAATGGAATGACTTCCATTGGATTTAGCTATTCTTTCTCTTTTACCAGCTTCTCCATCTCAACTTCCATTTCCTTTAGTTGTGCATTCTGCTCCATGATTAGTGTGAGCATCTCATAATTTTTTCCTTCCGTCTCTGCTATGTCCTTCGCTTGTGAATCCTATGTTGGTGGGAGTTTCAATTGTTTCCTTAAGGAGTATATGTCGGCATTTTTCTTTTTAATCATCTCCTCGACTGCTTTCACGTTCGAGGGATCGTACCCGATCTTAAGGACCAATTCCTCCAAAGTCTTGATCCTGTTGTCCTTGGCAAAGGATGATATCTTTTCCAACTTCAACTTTGTTTGGTTGTTGTTCAGGGACACTTGCAATTTGGACGTAGTGGTGGAAGCATGTGCCAGCGTATAGAAAACCATTTCTCCTGTTTGTTTGTGCAGATCCATCTGATCGGCCGGATGCACATCCTTAGTCTAGAATTCAAAGGTGGCCCTTTTGTAATCAGTGATTACCTTTGGATCTGGCACCTGTGCATGGAGGAATGCCATATTCATTCTACCCTTCTCAGTGTCAAATGCCGATAATAGCCTATGTTGTGTAGTTGACGTCTACTTCCAAAACTGGGCACAAGTGCTGCTGGTCAGAGTTTGATTCCTTTTCTTGATCAGATCATATTTTTCAAAGATGCTCAGCTTCAGTCCTACATTTCCTGGCTGGGTGGTTGATGGAGTATTTGTAGATTTCTTTGGCAACACTAAGGTTATGATATGATGGAGGCTTGCACTGAGGGGTGGCTTATCAACCTTGGTCACTGTAGTAGATGAGACTTCCTTTTCCCCAGTCGGGTCAGGAGATGAAATGGTTTTAGACCTCTTGGTATGCAGTTGGAATTATTCTGATGACACTTCAGTGACAGGCGGTGACAAATCTTGCCTAGGCCTTTTCGCTTTCGGAACCTGTGGTGTGGTTGTTTGTGATACAGTGGTCGGGGGATCCTACTGTTTTGCTTCGACCAAAGTGTCTGGTTCCCATACTATCTGGTTTGCGAATTTATCCACTTCGGGCCTAGACTCGTGGACATATGGGATATTCTTGTTTTTCACCCTCATCTCAGAGATAATCCCACATGGATCGTAGTGCCATGTGAAACTCGTGACGAACTTCTTTTCCTTCAGTAGCTTGTCTGCTTCCTCTCCAGTGCCATGATTGTTGCATATGAAAGATAGAATATGCCCTTTGGTTATGAGTTGTTGTTTTTTCTTTAGAGACACAAAATGAATATCATCAGATTTTATCATCTGCATTATGTACTCTAGAGAAAAAATTCTGACAGACAGGTATTTAGGAAGCTTATACGGGGCCAACTCGCACCCATATACTCTGATCTCAATGTGATCTTGGTATAAATACCAATCACCAGTATTGGTGTGATCTAAAAGATGTAGGATCCTCTGAACTTCATCATTAATCCTAGGCTTGGGCCTGCCACTAAGCATACTTACCACTGGGTGATAGAATTGTTCGATGAACTGCTTGAAACTGAACTCTGTGGAGTTATGCTTGAGCAAGGAGGTCCATGCGGTCACTGCTTGGGGTCTGCCATCTCCATCCATATTCTGCATGGAAAAAGAAAATTTTTCCGCTTGGAAGAAAACAAACAAGTATGCCAGTATGGAAGAATACTGGAACATGCCTTCTGTGGCGAAATTGACAAACTGTTCGTGAATATTTTTCGCCAGGAACGTGCTGAAGTCGAACTAGGTAGTGGGCTTCTCATCGGTGGAGAAAATGGACAAAAATCCCAGGATGGGTTCATCTACCCACTGATCCAAATAGCAACCCAACAAGGCACACATGGACGAGATGATCTGGTTTCCTTTGGTTGAAAACATGGAAAAAGGATAAGGGGGATTTGTAGCAGGAAATTGAGTGGATGGTGGGAGGAAAAGCTCAAATATTTGAGCGCTTTGGGGGAAAGTCATCTTCTGGTATAATTCTGTGAGAATTTCAAGGTTAAAAGGTGATGTGGAGTCAGCTCGGGGTATTTGCATCATTTGGTCGATGGTTTTAGGCATGATGAGGAAAATAACTTCTCCAGATGAAGAAACGATGGCTCTTTGCTCGAGAATGTAGTGGGCTTGGCACTTGAGGGAAAATTCTGGAAAAGGGTGAATCTAAGGAAAGAGATATAGGGGTAGGTTGGACTCCCAGAGTCCAATTTCGTCACTCTGATCCAGAAAAACTTCTTTGAGCCACGACTGAAGGTATGCGAAATCGAAATCACACTTTGTATCTGTGATTAAGCGATCTTTGTCTACCAGTGGAATTCTGTCAAGGTTGACAAGAGGCGGGAGAAACAGATTCTCCTCTCCTTCTGCTTGTTTTGACTTTGGTTCCATTACTGCAATAGTACCCACAAAAAACAATGTTAGAGGGGACGACTGTAGGTGGGGGTGACTGACTGAATGGAGAAAAATGGTGTAAAAAATTCTCTGGTGCGATGAGTGGGTAAATGGTGAAAGAAAGAAGAGTGAGGGTAGCTTTGAGTAAATGGGTGTCCGTTGGGCACGAGGGACATGTCAACTGGTTAATGGATAGGTTATCCAGTAATAAATGGCCAATGGATCACTCAGAGTGTGAGATGGCAGGTGACAGTGACTGAGGAATACGGATGGGTGAAGTGGCGGTTACCGATTGGGGTAAAAATTATGGTGAGGGGGCTTGCCACGAGTGAATGGGGGGGAAGGACTGACATAAATTAAGGGATGTGACTCTTTTAGAAAGGTGGACGGTGACGTCAAGAGGTGACAAAGGTATGTCAGTCAGTAGGAGGTGGTGGGACTCAGGACTGGTAGATTGATGCCACATATAGATAGGGGCCCGCCAGAGGAAAGATTCCATTCCAGAGCCCCCCCCTTCAGTTAAAGGAAGATTAGTTGGGGGGTTTCGAAAAACACCATGAGCCGTTGATCTGTGCACCAGCTTTTTGACTGCAGATCTATGTGCATCCTTTATCACACATTCCGGACCCCCCCCCTCCATTAAAGGCAGAACGGACGGGGGGGTCTGGAATCCAATATAGATTGTAGATCCTCGTGTTGAAACTTGGGCTGTCCAGATGTGCACGGGTTTTATCCACGATTCCGCCCTCCCCCCCCTCCATTAAATATAGAACGGTCAGGGGGGTCCGGAAAAGTCTGACCACCATAGATCTGGGTGCAATTATCTGAACCATTGATATATGAGCAGAGCATAAGTGAGGGCACAAAGAGTACATGTTCCAGAGAACTTAGGATAAGTGCATTTCATGGTTTTTTCCAAGGCTTTTCATGTACACACCACCATGGGGCTTGACCAACACCATTTTTAAGCATCTAAAAGAATGGTGCAACATTTATCATCCAGTTGGTTTTATTGAAATAAAGCAACTAGCCTATATTCTAACCTAACTTCCTATGACAATTAACCCAGATTAGACTATTGGGCTAAGAACTTACTCTACCCTGGGGCTATCTGACCAAGATTAGATAGTCTGGCCATATTTATTCACTAATCTAACCTAGATACTTTGGCTAAGATTAAACGGTTTAGCCAAACTTATTCACTAACCCTATCAACATCAATTTAACAAGAACTTGGCCATGCTTGAAAGGTATGGACCAAGTTACTATTATTGCATGGGGATTTATTGAAATTCTTTTATGCCCTCTTTTCTTTTTCTTTTCTTTCTTTTTCTTTCTTTTCTTTTTTCTTTTCTTTCTTTTTCTTTCTTTTCTTTTTTTCTTTTCTTCCTTTTTCTTTCTTTTCTTTTTTATTTGCAGAATGAAAAATCATTTGTCAACAAAAAACACTAGAGAGAGATAATATTCCAGTCACTAGTTGATCTTATAACTTATAGGGTGATAACAACGGCTCCACCTGGGGATGGTACTTTACCTGTGAAGTGCCAAGAATCCTGGTTCCTGACGTTCTGAAAATTTTTTCCTAGTCGCCTTCGTTGATTGATTGGTTTTATTCTAAAAAAAAATGGAAGAACAGTGGTTAGCGGCTTAGGGCCTTCTCTTCGGGCTTCAACCAACTAACTAAAGTTATTCACTCAGAAAATGTAGGCGAAAAATAAAGATGGTATGTACAATGGAGAGTGAAAACTCAAGTCTCTACTGAGGCGGTAAATAATGCTTCAACATTCTGCCATTTACAGGTCCTCCTGGCATATTTGTCCCATCAACGTTGTTTAGTAAGAAAGTGTTGTTTCCCCTGAATNCTGCCTAGTCACCTTCATTGATTGATTGGTTTTATTCTAAAAAAATGGAAGAACAGTGGTCAGCGGCTTAGGGATTTCTCTTCGGGCTTCAACCAACTGACTAAAGTTATTCTCTCAGAAAATGTAGGCAAAAAATAAAGATGGTATGTACAATGGAGAGTGAAACCTCTAGTCTCTACTGAGGCGGTAAATAATGTTTCAGCATTCTGCCATTTATAGGTCCTCCTGGCAGATTTGTCCCATCAACATTGTTTAGCAAGAAAGTGTTGTTTCCCCTAAATGCTTGAATCATGTATGGTCCTCTCCACAGACTATCAAACTTTCCATGCTTTCCCTTGTCTTCATTTCTGGCGTCCCATCTCAGCACCAAATATCCTAGCTCAAAATCATCTTCCTTGGTTCTTTTGTCAAAAATATTCTTGATGCTTTCTTGGACTACCCGAGTCTTGTTGAATACCTCTTCCCTAGACTTCTGCAAATGGATCATCTGATTGAACCTTATTTTTGATTCATTTGGGTCGGCTTGTATGTCTTGAAGCAATTTCATGACAGGGAGTCCTAAGGAAGTGGGGAAAACTGCTTCTGTGCCATAGACCAGCTGATATGGTGACATACCGATTGACCTTTTGGTGGTCAGTTTGTCAGCCCATAATGCGAACACCAACTTGTTATGCCACGATTTCTTGTTTTCCTGCAACATTTTCTTGATGATGTTTACCATGGTTTTGTTTGAGGATTTCGTTAGCCCATTCCCCTAAGGGTAGTAAGCTGTGGAGTGTCCCAAACCAATGTGATATTGGTTGTAGAAATCTATGAGTTTCTTCGATCGAAAAGCAACTGCATTATCAGTTATAATCTTTCTAGGACATCCAAAGCGAGACGAGATATTATTTTCAAGGAATTTGATAATAACAGAATCAGTGGCTTGCCTGCTTGGTACTGCTTCGATCCATTTTGTAAAATAATCTGTGGCATTAAGAATCCACCTATGATGGCCTGAAGAAGGGGGGTGTATTTCTCCAATAAAGTCCAACCCCCATTGCTGGAAAGGGGCTTCAACTGAGATCGGTTTCAGGGGGAGAGGAAGGAGTTTCCTCTTGCCTTCAAACAACTGACATTGATGACATGAAGTCACTGTATGATGTACATCAACGAATAGGGTGGGCCAATAGATTCCAGCTCTGAGGATTTTGTTGGCTATAACCTTCCAGTTCAGATGACCATCACATTCTCCTGCATGAAATTCTTGTAACACTTTGTCAACTTCATCTTTCAATAAACAATTTAACAAAATACCTCCATGATCTTTCCAATACAGATTGCCTTCTAGAATGCAAAACATTAATGCTTTCAACTTCAAAAACCTAGCTTTAGTCTTAGTCAAACCAGGGGGAGCTTGTAAATTATGAAAAACAAATATTAGGTCTATGTACCATGGAGAGTTGAGAAGTACCTCTCTCACGCTTGGAGTCGTCGTCTTGCCTTGTTCATTTGCTGCAGCTAAGAAATTAATGTCATGAGCATGGAATTTTGATTCAACCATTAATTTTGCTAGGCCTTGACCTTTAATTAGTTTCATAGGCTTAATCTCTATGTCATATTCTAAAATGACAACAATCCATTTTCCTCTTCTTCCATCTAGATTGTCCTGGGTCAAAATGTCTTTTACTACCGCATTCGGAACATATGCAATGGTGTGGGAATGGAGAATGTAGACTCTAAAATCTTTTATGGATTTTACCAAGGAAAAAGCTTGTTTCTCCATTATCTTGTAACTCAAAGAAACATCTCTTAATGCTTTACTGAAGAAATCTATGGGCTGTTCATACCCTTCGTTGTTCTTCTATAGTAATACCGCTGCAATAGTATGTTCGGAAGTGAAAGAAAAAAGATAGAAATCCTTGGTAAAATCAGGACTGATCAAGACGAGGGCCTGTATGAGTGCTCGTTTGACTTGTTCGAAAGACTGCATGGACTCAGTATCCCATTTTATTTTTACATCCTTTTTTAACATATTTGTAATGTTTCTGAGGAGCTCAGCCAGATTGGGTATGAATCTTCGTAGAAAGTTTATTTTTCCGATAAAAGACTGTAATTCTTTGATGTTTCTTGGGTGTTCTAATTTTTGTATGGCCTCAATTCTGCTGGGGTCTATTTTGATTCCGTCCTTAGAGATTATGTGCCCTAGTAGTTTTCCTTCCTCTAGTCCAAAAAGGCTCTTCTTAGGATTTAAAGAAATCCCAAATCTCCTGCATTTCTCAAAGACTCGTATGAGGTGTCACAAGTGCTCATCATCAGACTGGGAAAAAACAGTTACATCGTCCAAATAGATGACAATAAATTTACCTACTTCTTCCACAAAGGTGATGTCCATCGCTCTTTGGAAAGTGGCTCCAGCATTCATCAAGCCGAAAGGCATTTTCACATACATGAAAGTGCCCCATGGTGTAGTGAAAGCAGTTTTGTGTTGGTCATCTGGGTGAACGAGGACCTGATTATAACCTGAGAACCCATCCAACAAAGAGATTTGACTGGATCCAACTACCCTTTGTAGTATGTGGTCCATTTTTGGCAAGGGGTAATTGTCCTTCAGGGAGACCTTATTCAGATTTCAGAAATCAATGCAAAGCCTGATTTCTCTAGATTTCTTACGTGTTGGGACCAAATTTGAGACCCATTTAGAAAAACATAACGGGACTATGATTTTGGCATCGTACATTTTTTTAATTTCCTTTTCTATCAGGGGGAGTAACTTGGGATTGATTCTCCTAAGTTTCTGTCTGAACAATTTTTGCTCTTGTTTTATTGGAATCCTATGTTGTATGATGCTGGTATCATAAGATTTCAAATCCTCATAACCCCAGGCAAAGACATCTAAATATTCTTTGAACAACTCGATGTATTTGAGTTTTTCTCAGGGGGTAATAATTTGGACAATTTGACCATCCCGGGTTTCTCTTCTGTCCCTATATTACAATCTTCTACTTCTTGTCCACTGGCTTCTATTTTCGGTTTTTTGGCTACATCGTTAAAATCAAATAAGTCCTCTAAAGGAACTAGAACCCTAGGTAAAACATTGCCTTTCAAATGCAGAATATCAGTCTCCATCTCATCATCGCCTAATTCTCCTGAATCTACACTATTTACACTATCATTTTCAAAATAAGATCTATTTACATTTTCATCTTCGTTCTCTAAATCTATATTTGTACATTCAAAATAGTTTTTACACTGCAGAAATTCTTCGATTTGATCATCATTACCAAACACTTGCCAGTACCTGATATTGTCAGGAACGGTTGGTCTGCACTTCACCTCTACCGTGTATGGGCGAGTCGAGCGAAAAGGAATCTTACATGTGGTTGCTGACGTAGCCAATCCGTCTACCAAAATGTTTTGTCCCCTAGGCATTACCTGCAATTCAACTTCAGTGAAACATATAAGGGAATCAAGAACAACATTCCTATAAGCTCTAAGAAGGTGATGTTTTGCAACATACTCACCTTTAATTTGCTTAGCTCAGAATCACCTCTTACCATAATCTGTTTTGCACCAACTCTTTTGAAAAGTTTCAGACCGAGCATCAAGGCTTCATACTCAGCGATATTGTTAGTGCATTGGAAATTTAATTTGTAAGAATGGTTTTCTGAATACCTGGTTCTATTATTGTGCAGCCAAACTCCTACTCTGTCTCCTTCTTTGCTTAATGCTCCATCAAAATCCATGATCTAGAAATCTGCCAGCAATTCTTCAGTTATCACGTTTTTCTTTCTTTCTACCTCGATGATTTCTTGGCCTTCGTCTGGACCAGATGTATCTTCTCCTAGTTGAGTGTTTTTCTCTTCCGTGTCACCATAATTATACAGGATAAAAGAATCCAAGTCAGAATGCGTGGAGTAAAGAGGATAGTTTTGTGGTTTTTCTTGGCTACTGACCATGTATTTCATCAATGTTTCTCTATATAGCCGTTTTTGTTGCCCAAAAACTGGGATAGTGGCATACGACATATTTAGTTGTAGGGTACCTCTCAACTTAGCCCCCCAAGACCGGGATAACAACATTTCATACTTTTGGGGAATGTCTGCAACTACCACATCCATGACCATGCTCTTTGTAGGAATCTGAACCAGGGTGATACATAGGTCCTTGATCAAACCAATACATCTATCTTTATTGGAGTCGAATGAGTGTAAATCCTTGTAAGGTCTGGTGACCTCCAGTCCCAGTTTCTCCATCACTGCTTTAGGCATCAGATTGTGGGAAGAACCTGAATCCAGCATAGCATTATGCAAGATCAAGTCATGTATATTTAGACTGATGTAAAAAGGAGCGACATCACCATTATCGGCTTAGCCATCTACTTCAGGTCTGAACAGAAGTTCAGGTTGATCATCTGTAAGGTTCTCAGTATCTGAATGATTTGTTGATCCAATGGTTAAGGCTTTCATACCTATATCAGGTTCAATGGTCAGTGCTTTAATCACTTGTGAACGATAAGAATCTTTGTTCATCAACTCGGAAAGTGGAATGGGAATTTTTACTTTGGTTAATTCCCCTTCGAGGATGAAAGGTGTAGGGACTCTGCTTTGGCTCATCAATTCTGGTTTGTCTACCACATTCTTCTGGCCAGAAGTACTTGGTTGATTAATTGATGAAACCTTAGGCTGCGGTGATCTTTTCAGAATAGTAAGGTTTCTTTTTGTGGTAACTTTGACAGTACTCTTCTCAGGAATCTTCTCGGCAGATGGCTCATAGGCTTTCTTGGTTTCGACTACCTTCTTCATTTCAATCGTCTTTTTTGGGGAACTCCCTTCTGTCTTTTTACTTCGCAGATTGTACTGCCGGTGTACCTCCAAAATGACATTTTTGAATGCCTACTATTCGGCATCTTCAGCTTCTTCACTTACTTTTGTTTGATTTAGAAGAAAGAGTTATTGCTCTTCTTGGGTAAGGAAAATAGCTTCATTATCGTGAATGCCCATGAGGTTTATGTGAGTATCCTCTAGTTCCTCATCCTCTCCTTCATCAGCATAATTTTCTTGTAGGGGAGGTCTGATCTATTGATTCAGACCTCTCTGCTCTCTTTGGTCCCTAGGATCTCTCTGTCTGATTTGAGGAGGGTTTCTCCTAAAGTTAGGATTCCAAACTTGAGGAGCTGGTGGGTTTTCTCTTGGAGAATTTCTTTCTGACACAGTAGGTCTTTCCATCATTATTTCCATTGCTCTATCCAAGGAACCCAATTTGGAATCGGAAGTTGATGTGGAAGGTTCCTCTTTAATTGTGACTCTCCTCTCTGACCTCTATCATTCCCTTTTTGCCAACAAATTGGCCTCCATACTTATTGCACTTTTCTGCATGTCTTCCAGAGTGGTAGAATTTCTTTCCCTTAGTTGGTATGACATATCAGCGTCAAAACCATCAGGGAATTTTATCAATGCCAAACTTTGTGGAGGTTTGATTTCGGCTGGGATTACATTGTATAGGTTATTGAAATGAGTGCAGTAATCTTGTACTGTCTCACCTTGATTTCTTCTAATATTTTTGTATTCTGACAATATTTGGAGAGGGTTTTTATTTACCTCCCATCTATCTAGAAAAATCCTTTGAAATGAAGTAAGTTCAAGGACTGGGGTGGAACATAAACCTTTATACCATTTCTTAATGTCACCTGTCAAACTTTGGGCAAACAATATCATTTGAACATCAGCCTCATCTACTTCGTGCAGGTCAAAATAATCATTCATTTTATCAATGTGTTGTTGGGCGTTCAAAGGTCCTATTCCATCGAACTGTGGCAGTCTCGTTTGATAGTCTTGGGGCATAGCATGAAGAGGCGCGGCCAACACCAAGGGAGTGTATTTGGCTGCCATGATAGGTGGAGGAGGTGGGATAACAAACTGGATGATAGGCGAGGTAGTGACTAAAGACAAGGATGAGGAGGGACTGGTTGGCACCGAGGGAGTGGTTTGCAGTTTAGCAGTGGGAGATAGAACTTCAGGAGTCCGGGGTTACAAAACGGCTGGGTCCAAAATGATTTCAGTCACAAAACTGTCGGATCTTGTCCTAACCAGGCTTTGTTCAGAAAGGGTGTCAAAGTCAGGGTTTCGAAAGGTAACGAGCTCCTTTGAACAGGAAAGGGACTTATGAAAGGGAGTAAGACTTATTGAACCTTCAGCTACGGTCTTTTTCCTGAGCAACTGTTCTAGGTTATCTGTTAATATCGTAGGTTCTGGGTCTAGATGAGATCGAGTATAAACTTTCTTAGGAGCCAGATTTATTTTTTGATTTATATATATATACTTTTTAGTTTTACGAGTCTGAAAATAATATGTACAAATTTTAATCAACCTCTAAACATTACTTTCTTCTCAAATTTGCAATATTTCAGGAACAAACTTTCTTCTAGGGAAAAGAAAACGTAAAGCTATAAATTTTTAGTTCTGTTCTTTCCCCAGTATGGTTTCCACTATGTTAGCGCTCTGTAAATTTCCTAGAGGTTGTTCAGAAGAAGAAATCTACAAGAGGTAACTTTATCCAACTGCTTCTGAAGATCTAGCCCTTCCAACTTCAGAGAGGGATCTCTCGATATGATTTAGATATGTTTCAAATTTTTAAATATTAGGCTAGATGAATAAATAAGTCGGTTTTGTTGTCATAGTGTTTGTCGAGTTGGTTGAGATAGTTTATACATCCATTGGGCTATGGGGTCCATGTCGTAAAGATGAAATCCACACCAGAAAAACAAAGGAACCTTTCACAGGGCGAGATAATATAATCACTGGATTCTTTAGTAGCATAAATGAGAAGTAACAGAAAAGATGAGAAAGACAATTACAACAAAGAAGCAGTTAAGAATTTCTTTATTGTAAAACGAGAAGATGAACACTTAAATCTTTTGAGTGAGAAACAGGGTATATGAGATAAATCCTGCAACATTTGTTACTCCTAAAGATTAGATTTAGAAAACAATATGATAACAAAGTGAGAATAACATTTAACGTAGAGAGAAAAACATCACCAGTGAATACATGCAAGAATCCTGTAAAAGTGCCTCTTTGTATTGATGGTAGATCTCTTAAAAAATATTATAGTCTGATAGCTTGCAGGGTGTGAGGATCAACAACCCTCAATACTTCGAAAGATGAAGTATTCATAACTCAAAATTACAAAACAATTCTGTCATCAAAGATCAGGATGTGGTAAATCTATTTTTATCCTAACTAACTTAACAAATTTCAGAAATCTAGGAACTGCTTGATGATGTGTCACAACTGCATGTTGTTTTCTGGGTGGACCATTGGTGAGGCCTCTGCATGACCTCATCTAACTGGACAAATGACTGGGTTGGGATAGCTCATCTGCTACTCGATCAGATCACAGAGTTCTTCCCATCGAAGATGACTGGGCACGTTGACTTTGAGTAGCCTTCGATAAACTTCACCCATTTATGTGTATTTGGCGAAGGTAGGTTTGGTGACGAAGATGTATCGAATCTCATGCTGAATTCTGATGTCCCACTGAAGTGCATCTAGAAATACCTTGCCAATGATGCTGCCTTGA
>JASDQU011440388.1:22146-32208 GCA_032191745.1 Picea mariana | reverse complement strand
AAACAGAAACCAATGGTTCAACAGCTATAAACTCTAGCAAACAAGAGGCTCAGGGGAGCGCAGAAGAAAATGAGACCTCGAATCAGGAAAACGATATCCCAAAACAAGAAGAAGGATCCCTGGAGACAGATACACCAGGTAAACAGGTCAAGGATCAAATAGAAATACCCTCAAAAGAGGTAGAAGACACACCATTGTCTACATCAAATGAACCCGACACATACGCTACTATGAAATCAACATCTACAGAAATCGGTAGTCCCATTCCATTTTTCACACCATAACAATTTGCCGAAGGGATTGTCGAAGGGAACCCCGATGCAAGAAAAATATTCAAATAAGATCTAACACCTATCTTTGTAGAAGAGCTACCTCCTAGCGATTTATTTTTTAGAAAGAAAAGAAAACTCGTGGTGAAGCGAGAGATGCATCAAAGGGGAGGTGAAATGACCAAAAAATATAAAATACTAACTGATGGAGAAGACTTAGAAGAGATATGATTCATCGAAGAGGTAGCAGGGACAATGGGGGATTATGCAACAACCAACCAATATTCAGTTGGAACCTTGAAGGAACGACTCAAACAAAAAGACTTGTTAATTAGCAAATTACAGACTCACATGGGAACTGTAGAAACGAGTGCCAGGAATGAGGCATGTAAAAACCTTGAACAAGTCGTAGCAGCTGATCAACATAAAATCGAACAAATCAAATATAATCATGAGAAAATGCAACAGTCAGCTTAGACAAGCCAATCCCAGATAAGTCAACAGGAGGAGTTAATAAAACAATTGCAATCTAAATTAAATTCTACTGAAAGCCAGGTCATAGATATAGTGGTATTTCAAACCCAAGCCATGGAAATACGAAAGAGGATAGAGGCAGCTCAACAGAGTCTACTTGCTAAAGTAGAAATCATCCAGATTCATTTTCAAATGATAGATCTAGTGCTAAATAATATCACCTTAAGAGAAAGAGAAGCTAAGGCAGCTTGGGGTGCTTTTCAGGAAGCTATTGAAGCTACAACAAAGGAGGAAATGGTCATCGCTTCTAGATTATCTATTCCAGAGAAAACCAGAGGTAACATCCTGGTAAAAGCATGGGAGCATAATATATCAAAGAACAGAAAAATGGCTAAAGAAGTGAGAGACTATTGTGAAAAAACATTTGGCCTAATAAATAAAAAATTGCTAGATCTCGATAAGGAGAGTAGCTCTGGAACGTTGGGGAAAATTAACATAGTTAAACATTTTCTAGATATCAAGGAAAATGTGGAAAGAGACCAAGTTGAACTAGCTCAGATAAAACATGTTGATATTGTCGAAATAGATAAATGGTTGATAAAACCAAACCTAGCGTTATTGTCTATCATTTCGAAGACAGGCAAATAGGAGAAAGACTGCCACAGTTGGAAAAGAAGTGCTACACTTTCAAAGAAAATGACCAAACTGAACTTCCCAAGTTGATATCCCAGTTAGTAGAAAAGTGTGTCAATTGTATTAATAGGGGAAATGGAGACTTCTGGAGGCCAGTAAAACAATTGCTTATTCCATCCTATTTTGGAACTAGAGGACAAAGAAAGGAAAACACCTCGCCAGCATGAAGGAAGACAAGGGACAATGAAGTGAAACGTTTCATCTTTTCATTTGTAACTGAAACTTTTAGAATGATAGAATTCGAAACGTTTTAATCTTGTATAAATATACATTTTGAGAAAGGGACAAGGGATGCTTTTTTCTGATTGTAAAGGAGAAGGTTCTTTTTATTGAGAATTAATACAAATGCAGACCAGAGATTCTACATCTCGTCTATTATGAGTTATGTTTTCCCTTGTATTTCCATGTTCTAGCGTATTTTCATATATATTTCTTTGATGAATGTTTGAATCACAATTTAGTACAACATCTACTGTGGTTATTTTTTCACCTAGTAATATGATAACAAACAAAATTTCCTCTGTATTCACTGTTAGTAAATACAAGACCTACATGTTAATTAGATGTTATATTTTACACTTCATTGAAGATTACATCACTCACTTTCTTTTTCTGTTATAAAGTAAGATTCTTCAGCAATTGATGTCGTGCTTTGATTAACAGCTTTATGTTTTTCTTTCAATTCATTCATTTTTTCAAATTTAACTCAGATTCGAGAAACAACCTCTCAGTTGTTAATATATTAATTCGATTTAAAGAAATTTTCTCTATTATATCATTAGTAAAAGGAAAACATTGAAACCTTTTCCTCACTCCCCGATGCCTGACATTATACTTGAAGCCTTAGTATAAACTCAGGAACAATAGGGTCATTCATTAACTTAGACAAGTCTGGAAAGTTGAGAGTGGCCAGAAAAGGGAGATGGGGTTGCGACATCTGGCCCCAATCTCCTTGGAAAGATTGTGGTTGGGGAATCACAACCCATCCATGGTTCTGGTAAGCATCGTGGCCCTGCCCGAGATTGTAAGACCCTCCTCCAGGATGATTCATAACGGGTTGGTTTGGCACCATTCTAGTAGGAATGTTCTGATGAGGGTTATAAAAACTACCCCCAGTCGGAGTGGACCCGAGTTGGGGTTTTCCCAAGGTGTGAAACTGACATCCTTCGGGTGTGAATCTAGAGGATAAAGGTGGATTCATCATGAAAAACGTGATGGTGAGAATCAACACAAACGAGGTGGGTGTAAAGGATGGAACGTAAGCAGTAACTTGTCTGCTAGGTTGGTTACTCCATCTAGAAGAAACAGGATTAGACCCAGGATTAAAAGGAGGAATGCCTCCAATGGTAGGAGTCATTTGAGGGACATGAGTGCCACCAAATGAGAATGAATTATAAGGAGGATTTGTGCCCCCACGACCAATGCTAGCATTAGTTGCAACCATTGGGATGGAGTTTGAAAATTGCGATGTAAAATTCATCATACCATAGGAAAAAGGACTAGAGGCCGCCATAGGGACGTATTGAACATTATAGCTCGGTGAGTGAAAAAGAGTCCCAAAAGGGTTTGTGGATATAGGTTGAGTATTCACTATAGGAGGGGAAACAGTGATGATAGGTGCCTCTGACACTACAACCATTTTGGTTGAAGGTGTCGAAGGGGTACCGTTAACTATAGTAGGTATGAGAGTTAAAGGGATCCCAATATCATGATGAATTGGTTCAGTACTCATCCTTGTATGATCACAATTCTAATAAGTGGAGATGTGTGTACCACGTTTGATAACTCTGTGCCTTTTAGAAGGCAAAGACTCAAAATGTGGTGGCAACTGTAACAAGTGGAGAGACCTGTGGGGAAGATGGTTTGGCTCCATGATGACTCAAGACTTGAGATATAGAAAACAAATCCTAAGGCCAACTAGTAATAAAAGAGCACACAAAAAATAATCAAACAACCAATATGCACACAAACAAGATAAAGTGGCTAAAAGGGACCTCCCTCTCTAAAGTAGGTCTGCCTCACCCAAGAGGGGCCTGAGACTCCTCTTCTAAAGATCAGAGTTAAGATAATTAGTTATAAGGGCCCTCATGGGCTTAACAACCAGTCGGTCAGATCCCCCCAGAGAGATAATCCTCCATAAAGGTTTTGTGTTGTTCAACCCTTATCTGACCCAGGGTACCTGCAAAATAACCCATGCAAGTAACCTATGTGGTACAAAAGTCAATAAACTAAGCAACCACGGTATAAATGATTCACATGTGAATAGTTGTAAGTTAGGTCCATCATATGGGTAGGGTAACAAAGCTTGAAACCTTGAAATCACCGCCTCTCATAGAGGTAAGGGCACTAGAAAGATCCCCATATACGAATAGATCCCCGTAAATATATCTAACGCTAAGAAGGTATCAGGGGGATATCCCTTCAGCCAACCTCACAGGACCTCATTCTTAACTTCGGTGTAAGCGGAACCTCCTGATATTACCGATTATACAATGGATGTGTCCACTCCTTTAGTCAGACAAATATGTTGATTTAATATCCTTGGAGAAGTTTAAGCACAAAATCCTATTCCAAGGCTCTAAATCCTAAGCTACTTTATGTACCCTAGAAAGATAAAATCATTACTAATCAATTTTAAATTATAGTGTTACTTTTAATGGCCTTACTTACTCAAAAGGTGCATTCGTGAAACTAGTGATGTTATGACTCAGCAAGTAAAATAAATGAATATGAATACAATGCAAAGTCTTAACTTCAATTTCCAATAAATGTTATGCTTTTCAAAATGAAATTCTCAATTTAGTTCTGCAATTCTAAATAAAAATTCAACCTTTCTTTACATGTACTAAGATAAATGTCAAAGACTCGAGAGATCAAAATGTCAATCAATGTGCCCGCACGGGTGTAGACGGATTGGCAAGTGCCGTGTAAATGGAAGGAAATTTGTAAATGAAGTCTCATGTTCGATTCTCCCCCAGACTTACTCGTGCACCATTCTTGCAGGATGGGTGGTTGCACTTGGGGTTATAGTGGTAGCCTCCTAGGGATCGACCCCGTGTCACGCGAGTACGAGAACCGCGAGTTGCCGATTCCCCCAGTTAAAAAAAAAAAAAAAAATGTCAATCAATGTAAAATGTCTAATATTTTTTTTATTTTCAATATAATAGAATGAAAATGCAAGGACTGAACAACAGCTTGATATAAATACTCTACTGTATGTAAACAGAGAAAAACCAAGTAGGATATCAAGGATAAAAACACCCAACCCAAGATGCAAGGACAATCAAATGAAAAAGATGATGAGAAATGCACTCCCCAAAAATTCAACCAAAGAAAGGTTTTTTGTCATTCCACAAACACTTAATAGTCACCACAGAGACCCAAAAAGACTCAACAATCATCAAAACCTACCCAACAACCATCAAACCCAACAAACAAGAAACAAAGGGTGATGTATGTGACTATTCAAGGGATCAAAAGTGTGTATGTATGCATCTTGCAGAAGGACAACATGCGTATGTATGTGACTGTCAGGAAAAAACCTGCGTATATGTGTCAAGACAAATCTAGGCTAAGTAGAAGGCTAAGAAACTCAGACTCATAGTGAACAGAGGCTTTCAAGCAATCGTACGACGAGAAACTCAATATAAATGAGAGAAATCTAAGCAGAAAAACACTCCAAACCTTGACAAAAAAGATTCTTTCCCCAGTATGGTCACCAATTCTGTTACGAGGAAAATCTCTCTATGGCTAGGGGTAAACCACAGCAGATGGAAATCACTGCAGAAATCAACTCTAATCTCAAGTATGTTATATAAAAAAATATGCTATCAAGACAAGATAAAAATTCTACCTCATCCAGACGTTCGATGAAGTCCACCGTTGAGCACTTGACCCAAAGCAATATACCTCCAACTAGTCCTCAACAACCAAGAAACACAAGCATATGGTGATAATATATAATGTTAGCACATTTGATAGAATAATACATCAATATTCATAACAAATACGCTTATGGAATAACAATTCAAATATTCACAAGATATTAATTGGACGAGAAAAGAGTATTTCTATTAAAATGAAATCAATAGAAGTGAATGAATTACAAATTTCGTGTCGGCACAGTTCAGAACCGAGAAACTAAGTTCCTTCCAGCTGGGCCTCCACCACTTCAATCCTCCACCAAATGCAAGCTCATATAAGAGTGACAATGAGGTTCTCAATCAATAAGAGAAGAGCTTGGGGGTTGAACAATGTGTTCAGACTTAAAGGACAAAGGGATGCAAACTCAATGTGAAGTTAATAATTTCTCCAAAGTAACTTTGCTCTCAAAGTTGAATTCTTCTCCTCTTTTCCATAGCTCGGTTTTGGCCCATTTATAGCCTTCAAGTGGAACTGAAGGGCTGATTCAGAACGTTTCCCATATATGGAAGACCAAGGACCATTGATCTCATGACGTGACATGGAAACCCGACACCATTTTTTAATTTTGGTCACAAATCTCGATGTATGCGGGCTGTAGTGGTGCAACCTATGTATACGCATGTTGTAATATAGCTAGGGCACGTATATGTGGAAAAATCATGTTTTTAGCTCTGGGATTTTGAAAAAGTGACTTCAAGTATGCATAGGAAAATGGAAAAAGGCCTTTTTTGCAAGATTGCATAGGGTGAGGCAAATCTTTCTATAATAGAGCTTAGCAGTGGCCTAGACTGTGATACTCTTCTTCTAGGGTGTCAAAAATTCCATCTTATAGAATCGATCAATGACCATGAAGAAACGGTCATTACCATTCTTGATTGAAGGTTTACTAGGCATGTAATCCATGGATATGGATTCCCAAGGTCGATTACACGTAGGAAGAGGGGTGTATAGCCCCTGTTTTTTAATTGTAGGTTTGGTGATGGCACGAGCATTGCATGATTTGATATACTTATTGACATGTTTTCGAAGCTTTGGAAATTAAAAATACTTTTGTATTATTGCCACAATTTTTTCCACGCCAAATTATTCTACCACTCAACTATAGTGATCTTCCCAAATCAGCTTAACATGCTCTCTTGAAGGAACATAGAGATGGATCAGATGGCATAATATTCCATCCTAGAGATGAAATTTTGGAACTGGTTTGCATGTGATCAATGTTTGATAGGTAGCAACGATGTCAGAGTCATTGTTGTATAATTGTGGCCATTTGGAAGTCTCATTCCCATAAGTGTTAAGAACTGTGGCTAGTGCCACAACCGGGGATTGACTTAGGTATTCTGCAACATGGTTGGTGTTTCCTTTCTCGTACTTGATGTTCAAGTGGAATTTTTTCAAGTATGTTGACCACTTTTAATGGCAGTCATTATGTAATTTTCCTTGCATATGCATGAATTGCAGATGCTCATGTTTAGTGTGTATGATCGTTTCCTTTCCCATAATATAATGCTTCCACTATGGAAATTCCTACACAATGGAGTACAACTCTTTATCATAGGTGGGATATATGTGAATAGCATCATATAGTGTTTCACTGTGATAGGCCACCAGATGTCCCTGTTGAGTGAGGAATTCATTGATAGCATATTCATAGGCATATGTCTCAATATAAAATGGATGTTGCAGGTATGGAAGTGTGAGGACTGGTGTGGATCAGAAGTGATCTTTCAGATCCTGGAACGATTTCTACTATGATTCCGACTAGGAAAAATTGCCTTTAGATCCACCATTGGCCACTTGACTTAAGGGCAAAGCAACATGAGAGAATACCATAAAGAACCTATGGTAGAATTTGGTGAGGCCCAAGAATTTGTGGAGCTATGTCATAGTTTTAGAGGTTGACCAGTTGTGTATGACTTGGATCTTGGTTAGTTCCACATACACCCCATATTCATCCATGATTTATCCCAAGTATTAAATTCACTGCATGCGAAATGATCATTTATCTAGATTGGCATATAGCTTGTGTTGTTGTAGGGTGCTTAGGACCTATTGGATGTGATGCAAATGTTCTACCTAGGTTCAGCTGAATATGAGGATGTCATCCAAATATACGACCACAAACTATTTTTTGAATGACCTCAAGATATCATCCATCATCCTCATGAATGTCACTGGAGTATTAGTCAAGCCAAAATCCATGACCAACCATTCAAACGGGAATTTTTTAGATTTGAAGGATGTTTTCCATACATTGGTTTGTTCTATTGGAACTTGGTGGTAGTCGAACTTCAGATCAATCTTACTAAAGAACTCAACACCCTTAATCTTATCAAGAAGATCATCAATATGGAGGATTAGGTATTGGCTCTTGACAATGATATTATTCAAGGCTCCATAATTAATACAGAGTCACCATGTCCCTTCCTTCTTGTGTACCAACACAATTAGGCATCCACAAGTAAAGGAGCTCAGTTAAATGTGGCCCTTGTGTATGAGATCATGAGTCTGATGCTTTATTTCCTCATTCTCCAAAAGGGAGCATATTTTATATTGGACCATTGGGTAAGGATGCATTAGGTATCAATTCAATAGAATGTTTGACTTGACATTGTAGAGGCACCCCTATAGGTGAAGTGAAGATATATTTATATTTCACTACAACCTTGTCCATTTTCTTCTACGGTGTAGAGGCAGTGGTAGTTACAATGACCTTTTTTTTACCTTCTGATCGAGCCATGAAGATGACAAACTTTGTAGTTTGAGAAATTACCTTTTGACATAGTTTTTTCAAGATCAATGAAATTGTAGTAGTTGGAACTACCTCCAGTACCCTGTAGGGATTTTAATCGCACAAGTTGTAGGTTGGTTAAATCCCAACCTAACCACCAAATGGTGACAACTTAAAGAACACCTACCCACTGTCACCTTAGGCAAGTATTCCCATCACTTTAGAGATGATAAAATCACCTCAAGGGGGGAATCTCAGTGACCCTGGGGTGAATGAGATGGAAATTCAAGATATGAAGTGAATTCCCCCTCAAGGTCAAGATATAAATTGTGGAAAGTATTTGGGAAGAGTATTTATGGTAGCCAGTCGTTTCCAAGAGACAAGAACACATGCAAAGAATGTTGTACCTGTCTGAGACACAAAAACAATCCAAGCATATATGTATAATGTTAGGTGGGAAAGAAAGTTAAGATTTATGTCCCTAATTTTAGAAGTAAACAACAATGTATATAATAAAATAAATAAGTATTAAATATGCTAAACAATTTCTATAATTGCAACAAATGATGCTAGACATAAGTTAGAGAAACAATAGTGGTACTCAAGAATGAAAGCACAAGACTTTAGCAATGAAACAAGGTTATTATAAAAGGTATTTTCAAAGATATTTTGTATCCTTATGGCTGTAAAAAACATTTTTTACAACATCAAATACAACCACCAAAACTCACAAAGAATCCACCCAAAAGTTGTGCTATGCTAAGTAGATTAATGTTGCAAATTCTTAGCAACTTCTGTCAGTTGAAAAGTAAGTTATAAATGAAAGAGAGTTAGGGTTTCTTCAAACCTAATGGTTTTAGATTAAGTTTTATAACAACATAAAGAAATACCCCTTTATATGGGATGMCCTACTGGCTAAGAGTTGTGCTAGGCACAAGGAACAAAACCCAAATTGCAGAAAATTTAAATGGCAAACATTCACGTTTCCCAATGTGCTATTTTATTTCTCCAATAAAAACATCATATTAGTGCCTTCATAAAATTGGTTGAATGGAGTCTTAAAATGAAKGGTTATATCAATAAATACCCTAGGGGTGTAATCCCTTTTACTCCCTAGGGTATTCCAACCAAGCTAGAGTAAATCTAAGAGGGTTTACTCTCTTGTACTTCTCCTAGCAACCGTTGTTCAAGAAAAACTTAGCAATGAGATGAAGCATTAGTGGAGGGTGTATCMAACATACTTCTCCTAGGRTTTCAACCATCAATAACCAAGAAAAATCAAGAAACAACTAACAAGTGTAGATTTTCATTACCAATTCCAAGAAAGAGAGAGAGATCAAATCCTAGTTTCACCAAGCAATCATCATCAAAGACCAAGATAATAAGACTCCAAAGGGGCCACACTAGTTTAGCTCTAATTTTCACCAAGAGATATCACCATAAGACAAGTGCACAAGAGAGAAACACCATAATGCCCAAGAATAGCAAAAATTTCAGCTAAATACTTCTCACAATGGGAGAGTTATGTTATGAAATGAGTTTCACATGATCTCTATTTATACAAAACGTTAAAAACATAGTTTGTCCACTTAATTAGGGTAAACCATAAAGTAAGGGGTCAAAAACCCTTACTTTTCCCCTTTACAAATTTAAATTTCACTTTTACACATTAGAAACCCTAAAATAAGATGACATCACCCCTTTAGGGCAACGTTTTGGCACATTTAACAAATCGTTGGAGTTGGGGATGGAACAATTGACCTTCAAAGGATTTATCCTCATCTGCTACATCCTTTTCCCACAAGTCAAAGTGTTGTCTCCATCAAATGATGCCAAGATTCAATGAAAATTAAATCCATCACCACCAATCCTATCTGTAGGTGATGTTAATCCCCAAAGAGTGGCATTTTTTCCCTCATAGGAAAGTCATTTGGCATGTGAGGGCCAGGAAAGATCCTCCAATGTGTCTTC
>JASDQU011440387.1:11929-23723 GCA_032191745.1 Picea mariana | reverse complement strand
AAAAGTGACAAAATCAAGAAGGAATATTTAAATGATAAAGTATTGGAGAACTTTCTATTTATGGAAAGTGGTTAACCCTAAAATAAGGAAAATAGGTTAAGTAACCTAAAAATGGGTTAAGTGACCTAGAGGATGAAAGTATAAATAAGATAGCAATGGTCTCTTGTAGATCATCCTTTTTGTTGATCAATGGAGAGCTTCTTGTGAGAATATCTTTTGGAGTATTGATGGAGAGTTTCTTGTGAGAGCATCTTTGGTGTGGATCTCTTGAGCATGATTGAAGATCTATTCTGAGAAGAGAGCATGAGGAGGATCTCATGAAGCATCAAAGTTTTGGCAATGTCAGAGATCTTAACGGAAACAATCTCAGAGCTTCAGAAACCCTAGTTTATGAGGTGTACGCGGGCTGTAATGGGCCAGAGCGCGTACATACGCGGGTTGTAATGGGCCAGATCACATACATACACAGGTTGTAATGGGCCAAAGTGCGTACATATGCGGGTTGTATGAAGACAGGGTGCGTACAGTGGATAAAATGATGAAGACTTGTGTTTTAGCTGGTGCCAAGCTCTTGGGTGATGAGGCAGGTTCCAGATCTGCATTATATGGGATCAAATCTATCACTGAGACACTGGTATGGTTACATTATTGTCTTGACGGATACTATTGTTTGATGTGCTGAGAGTGCTTAGGAAATTCTTGGTATGGCTTCTATGATGTGGTTTAGTTTTGGTTCATGGAGTTAGCAGTACTCTTTTGATTTAGTGGTGACATGATTGTTATGGTATACGATTTGTTTATGCATGATTGAGATGGCATTCATATTGATTTGTTGTGGAGTATGATAAAGTTGTTGGAGAGATTGGATGTGTTGTGACTAGCTGGTGGTCGGTTTGGACAGTGAGAGACAGAAGAAAATATGATTGTAGGTTTGATCAAAATCTGGACCAAGGGTCAAATTTTAGCTCAAAAATCAATGTTCTTGGAATTGCCTCAAAACGAATGAGAGCGTAGCCCTCATCATCACGAACCCAACGCAACTCGTTTTGTCTCAAACGGACGTCAAGAGCGAGAGATATCGCGATCTATTCGAATCGCCAAACAGGTAAAAAAAAAAAGATGCTGACTGTGCAGTCCGTACGGATGCTGACGGGGCATGATCGTACGCTGATGTGGTAGTTTTGAATTGGGTAACAAGTGGTCGAATCGCAATGCGACATGTGGCATCTTTTTGGCAAATGTTTTGGTGCCACGTGGCCCAGTCATGGGCTTCCATGTGGCACCCTGTTATTGGTTTGGTGTTTGTTTAAAAGGTTATGGAGTCCACCGGACTCGACCCCGCGACCTCCATGCGCCATGTAAATCCTTTGCAAAGTCCACGTTGCCAACACGCCACCATAGTAGTTCATACTATGTAAAGGATTTAAATTTATTTAAATTTACATTAATGTTAAGTTGGCGGGGGGTCGAGTCGGGGCTTAGCCCCGGCCCATGGTTGTATTGGCGTATTATATATGACCATCGGTTTATGCACGGAGTGCGCGGGAGTTTTAAACCATAAACAAAGCCCTTGGTTTTGTGCGCATACCATGCGTCCACGATACAGAGCTTTTGCATGGGAACCTTACCATATTATGGTTCCGTTAACCTCCACACTACATCGCTTTAACGAGGTTCCATTTACATTCCCATTTGATTGATATCAGTTGGTTTAAATTCAATGTCAGGGTTTCATTCAGTCCGAGATTAGGGTGGTTGGTTACCACGGGATTCGGTTCCAAAACCGATATTTGAAACTACATGTGGACTATGCACCCGAAAATCATGGGGTGGTTACCATATGACCGCCCAATATGTCCTTAGGCGTGGATATTTCAACGTCCAAAGGCCACGGGGCCTATTTTGGCATTGAGACATGGCCATATGGCTCCCATGTAACCAACTCATCTGCCCAAAAAGGCGCTTAGTTCCCTAACTGTTCGACAAATTGGTGCATTTTGTGGAGATGCGTGCGGGTGCTGGGTTTAGGCACGGGAAACACCTAGAAGCCAAGTTACTCACACACAGGTGCGTTTTGGCGAACCAGAGACAACAAGCTTGAAGGAGGAAAATGGCAGGAGACCTAACTTCTTCATCTTTTGACCAAATGAGGTGCCGAAAAAGCCTAGCTAGGGGTTTTTGGACGTTCTGAATCCATTGGCATTATTTTCAAAGCCATTTGAAGACTTCTTTTGTAGGTTTTTAACCATTGAAGTTTCAGGAAGCTCCAGGGAGCTTGAAGCCCTCATTGTTTGAGATCATGCACAGATGAGCCTATGTTTGTTTTCTATGATTGAATAATCATTTTTGGATAATTATTATGCTTTTAACATTTTGGGATAGGTTTCAGATCCATTTGAGGACTTTTACAGGTGTTTTTTTCCAAAAAGAAGCTTAGGGAAGCTTAAAGGCCACATGTAGAAGAGGTCCTGACCGGATGAGCCAAGATCCGTTTTCAGAGTTCTATTAGTCATTTTTGGGGTTTTTATGTATTTTGAACCCATTGGTACAGTCAAAATTTCCATTGGATTTGATAAGCATATTGTAAAATAATCTTTGACAAATTAATCCCAGAGAGCCAAGTCCATTGAAGGAGGCTCAAGGAGATGTAGCCCAGAGAGGGGTGAACTCCTTTATCATCTTGTTATTGTTGTGAGTTTGATGGGTTATTTTCTGCAAGTGATGTTGTTTTGTATTTGTTTAAAGCACATATTTAACCTTTTAAAAGAACATTTCCTCACACATGAACATTGAAAAGAAGAAGCATGAACTTAACACATAAATCATCTTGCATATTTTAACACATGAAGCAAGGTCCTGTAAAGTTTATTTTAATGAAGTAGAGGGTGCTTGCATAGCATTACAAGTCAGCCTTCTATTTTCAGATCAAGGTTGCATAGGATCTGAGCATGTGATGAAAAGGATAAATCCTAATAGCTCATAAGGTATAAGCAGGTTGAGGTACTGCTTGGGCACATATACACGTGGGCTGTAATACTAGTAGGGCGCGTACATATGCGTGCTACACTACCGACAGGTTGCGTACCTATTGCAAATTGATATCTGTTGAGGATTGTTGCCTCATATCGGTTGGTGCTGAGGGTGTAAGTTGAGTCTTGCATTATAGAGCTGGTGCTCTTGTAGAGTTGTACTTTATTCAGTTGGTGTTGAAAAACCCCAAGGATTGTAGTATGTAATAAAAAGAAAATTGTACATACGTATTGTGTTCTTTGTGTTCCTTGTGGTGATGACTTGTTGATGATATATTTTTGATATGTGTTCACATCTAACTGGTTATAAATGAAAACGATGAGTAATGAGTAAAATGTCGAATGCTAACTAATGAGTTTTGTGTAAGAGGGAAGTTTTGAAAAAGAGCCCCGCACTCATTCACCCCCCCTCTAAGTGTGGTAGTTGTGTCCAACATCCATTTCATGATTTTTTCAACTGTTTGAAGCTTTGAAATGTGCTTCCTTAAGCACCAGAGATAATTCCTACTTGAAGGCATGTCAAAGAAACATTTGGCAACACACTTTCCATTAAAGAAATCAATGAGCCTAGGATCACTTGTTGCTTGCAGACAAGATGCAAATGGATCCTGGAAAACATCATCAATACTTTACCCTATGAAATTGCTTTGTGTAAAAAGGAAAATTACTACATTAGGTCCTTCCTCCATTGTTCTTGGTTGTTGCATTGCTTGTTGATTTTCTGATTCATTCTCAATTCATATGGCCTTGGGCCACTTCTGGTCATGAGGTGTATTAGAAAAAATGCTTAGTGATGCTTATCTTTATTTAATTTCAACCTCTCTCATCTTCTCACATGGAATTTGATCTTGGATGCTTGATGAAACTGAGCTTGTGTCTTCAAGAGGAATAGGGGGTTGATAGGACAGTTCATCACAATTAGAAGTTCTTGGGAAACTACATTCTTTTGTCTTATCTTATGATTGTGAGGGATATTCATCATAGCTTGGCTTATGGTCCCAATTTCTTAGTTTTTCGCCTTCTAAACTTAGATTATCATCTTTTTCTTCTTTTTCAACAACAAAAATATGACATGAGGGTTGAAACAGGCTATTGTTGCTTTGATGGGAAGGATACTTGTCTGATATAAGGTCTTCAATAGACTGTTCATGGAAATCATATTCATAATCATCATACAAAGGTGAATCAATGACCATTTTACTATTAATGGTTGAAGGGATTAGTACAATAGCTGGTACAACTGGTTGTTTAGGGAAAACATCCTCATAGTCATCAAAACTTGGCAAATCATGGCACACTGGTTCATTAACAATAGGAGGGATTACAAAAACAACTGGTAAGCTATGAATTCGGTTATGAAAAGTTGCAACACTATCCTCATGATGAAATAACACTAAACCTAAGACGACCTCTTGACTTAAAGAATCAAGAAAAGGAGGAGAAAAGAAAATGATGGATTGTCCATATTGATCTTTCTCTTGGGGATCTAGATTTTGACATGAATGATGCATTTTTTCTTGAAATTTAGGAAAATCATTATGAAACTCATCATTTAAGTCCTGCTCTCTGCAATCATCCCCTTCATCATCACTGCTAGAGGAATCACTTGTTGAATCCTGAATATATGATGCATACCCCTCACAACAATTCACAAAAATTCTTTCAGCTGGATAAATTAGCTTGCAATGAGAATAAAAAACATCATGAAAGTCCTTCAAAGAGGAAATACTAGAAGCAGGGAGTGTTCTATACCATTTCCTCGCATAGCCTTCCAATGAATACATGAATATTTTCATCAATATATCTTCATGATGGATGTCAAGTTGTTGCATCAAAGCATGAAATTCATGAACATGCTCAACAGGGTTGTCATTCTCACCTTCATAAAATATGGGCAGAAGATCTTTCCATTCATCAATTTGAGGCACAGGATGTGGATAACCATCTATGGCTGAGAAATTGAGTGGGGAAAACCTCCTGACCAGGATAGCCTTCATATCCATTTAATTTGTCTCATTCCAGTGGAGTCACCAATAGATTCTGAACAATGGAGTCGCCATGGTGAATGTGAAGTCTTGAAGGTGTCCAACTTCAGTCACAATCTAAAGTTGGAGCTGTGCAGTGTCATTCTTCCTAGGGAGATTTTCAATCTGCTCAAATCCTTCCCCGGTAATGGTGCCAAAAATGTTAGCACTGAAAGTCACACTTTGACTGCTAAAGTGTAAGCTCAACACCCATCATAATGTAAAATATAATTTTGGTTTTGAATAGGTGGATCATTAAGATGGAGAAAGAAAGGGAGAGGGCAACAAACTATAGATTAGTAGGCTACACCAATGGGCAATGGAGTCACAAACATTCTACTCATCGAAGGCACAAAAGATGCTCAACAGAAAACAAGATTATATACTGATAGGTGGAAGAATGAAGAAGGAAAACATAATATAGAATTTTCACTAAACAAATATCCTCTCAATTTAATGAATCAACAAATACTTGAATATAAACAATGCCTGATGGGAAAAATACAACAGATCCTCTGTTTCTTAGGGATCCATAAATCATTGACATCCTTTGATCCTCAAATCTGCAATATATTCAAATAAGAAGATATAAAAAAAAAATTACAATCTGAAATCATAGCTCTCATGATTCTCCAATAGTATTAATGCTTACAATCATAAAATGCCCAAAGGCTTACAAATGAACACACATAGGAAAACTACCTGCTCCTACTCTCTCTAGCCTATCTTGGCTCATGAATCCCCTTCTCCAAGAGATCTCTCCTACCTTAAATAGAAAATAGAATCCAAATAAAATTAGGAGGTCAAATCCCATCTCCTCCATTGGATTCTAAGCCTTGGAGATAGGTGGCAACAATCAAAGAGACAAAAATCCAACAAACTACTAATTTTCAGGAATTTGTTGGAAGTCATTAATAAATTGTTTCCACCTCATTGCATGAGGCCTTTGATGGAGATAAAACTTAGGTGCAAGTGTCCCTTGACATCTAACTGATCCTTGAGAATCTATTTGATCCTCCTTTACAGGTGGAAACCTCCCAACAAGGTGAATATCAAAACCGTGACCGCTACAGGAAATTCGGTAGCACCATTGTAAAAAAGTTATGCAGATTTGGTAGCGCACTTATATGTCTAATATATCTCAAACCATAACACATTTTGAAAAACTAAGAGAGGTTTTTTCTTTTTGGTATGTGATGAACAAAAACGTCCTCCGGTTTTTAAAAATACTTTCTCATTTGTTCATAATCCAATTTTTAAGTTAGTCACTCAAAACTGGCAGAAGCGTCCTTGCAAAATAACTCTGCACAATTTGGTTTCTATCAAAATTTCGGTAGCGCCATCCTAGTATGCCTGTGTGAAAT
Source organism: Picea mariana (assembly GCA_032191745.1). Lineage (NCBI taxonomy): Eukaryota > Viridiplantae > Streptophyta > Pinopsida > Pinales > Pinaceae > Picea > Picea mariana. Next base: position 17,306 of record JASDQU011440387.1, on the reverse strand, counting down.
TCGGTAGCACCAAAATGACTTCGCAGCACCATCCTTTCAATGCCGATATATTTGGTAACAACCTATGGAATTCATAGCACCATTATTACACTGCTTAACAATTTTGGTAGCATTTTAGATAGTAAAATGGCAAACCATGCTATATAGACAATTCCGCAGTGCCATGGTGCTACAAAATGTCTATGATTTTTTTTATGATGAGACTAATCAAGAACCTTGAGTTGATAGGTTAGAATCTTGTATATGCATGTAGAGGTTATTTAGTTTCTTATGGAGATGCAAGCCTCTTTTGGCTGCAAATTCTTCTGCTAACAATTCTTAAAAGTGTTCTCGATGCAACAGTCGACAGAATAAGTAGACAATGATGTAACATATCTCTCCAACGGATGAGAGGCCTTCATCAATGTGGTTTTTCCTGTTGCAGCGCGGTCCCAACGGTCTGATGGTGAGATTTCTGGCCATAATTGTTGTTCTAACCGTTTGAGAGAGTCGGTCTAACGATTATAATGCTTTCAATGGTTATATTGCTTCGCCATGGTGAAGTGTCATGTTGTGTTGTTCTAATATCCCGACGAAGTTCCATTTTTTCAAACCTTCCTTTGGTGAAGTTCCCTCTGGAATCTTCTGCAACTTTTCTATCTTTGTTCTCTTCTTATTAAGCTTTCTATCATTTTTCTCTGTGATCTTTGTCTCGATATTCCTCTTTCCATTTTGATTCTTATCTCCTTTTGGCAGAGTAACTTTGTGTTGTTGAGATTATTTCATAGGGTTCAATGGAAATACTTCTTCTTGGTCTGGGGTAGGTGCTTCGGTCTTCTATGAGTTTTCTTGTGTTCTTTCAACTTCGATATCCAATTTTATAGTTCTAAATAGCTTCGATTTGTTCTCATGTTCTTCAATTAAGTGCATTATCCTCGTAGTCATGAAATATTTTAATTCTTGCTTCTTCTGTTCCAAGACTTTCTCTTCTTTTCTTCTAGCCTGATCCTTTTCAATCCAAGTTTTTCCTAGTAATATGGCACATGGGGCGTTGTTCTCAATAAATTTAACAACCTCAAAAGTTTCCTCTGTCGAATTTCCATGAGCACTCATAGATATCTGGGTGAGTCTTACACATAAGGTTATCATCTTTCCTCTGAATAATCCTATTCCTCCCAATGAAGGACTCATCACAGGATTTCCTAAAATTTCCCAAGTTCTTTCTGTCATGTTATTCACCCGTGTTTCCTCATCCAGAACTCAGTCAATGTCGAAGTATCATGTTCTTGTTTCTATGCATTCCTTTTCTTTGAATATATCTGATAAGTTGATATTTCTATGATCATTTAGTGTTTCTTTCGTTTGTAGAAATACATTCTCTGATTCTTTCTAGGGTTCTGCCATGGTATCAGTTTCTTGACCTTCCTCAGGGTTCTCTTGTCTCATATTCATTCCTTCAAGCTTAGCAATCATTCTAGGACAATCCAAAACTTCATGATCCATAGCTTTGCAACAAAGATGACTACGTCTTCTACCAGGGAATTCCTTAACAAGATGTCCCGATCTTATGAAATTGTAACAAAGGGTTAATCCTCGCTTTCTTTTAAATGATCCCCAGCCTTTCCTGTACTATGCAATAGGATCATAGTAGCTAACCTGTAAAAAACTCTTTCTAGGATCCTGCATCCATTCGTTAGTCCAAACATTCTTTCTATGCATGGGAATAACATATCTTTCATTATTTCTATCAAATCTACTCATATCAAACCTTATTTCATCTAGTTGTGCCCTACTTTTCAAGCTAGGACAAAATTTATCAAACATACCTAGATCCATACTTTTGAAACAAAATTTTCCACTTATCTTAACTTTTTCAATCAAAACTTTTCACTATTCTTACCTTTAACAAAGCACAAAGCTTTAAGATCTTACCTCTTTTCTTTAGATCTGATTTTTCTTCTTAGCACAGAGCTTCACAAGTCAAGTAGACTACTATGCACTAAGGAAACAGATCTACGCACAAAGATTTCATTTCTTTGGTTCCCAACAATCATAGTTTTAGGTCCCGACAACAGAACCACTTGTTGGCACAGGGGCAGACCCAGGGTTCAATGCTACAACAATGCACCAACAAAACCCTAACTACCGGCCCTTTCGGCAACACTTGTGAAGTAGATGAAGTCTCACTCGAGGTAGAGGCAGGGGTGGTTGCAGGACTCATATGTCTGCAACCTTAGCTGGGACACCGATCTGTTATTGTAACACCTTAACACATCACTTAGTACTTATAGTTCATTAGTATTTAGCCTTTATTTACAGCACAGATAAACCCTAATTAATAGAGCAATGCAGTGTTCACCCAGATCTAATATATTCAAGCACTAAGCATATCCACGTAGACCAGATCTAGTATTCAAACACATTATTCAATACTAAGCTATCATATTAGATTCATCTAACATCCATCAGAGCACTAATAATTTAATCACGTAAACAAGAGAACAACCATAAAGCACAAAGAAACAACAATACAGGATATACGTGGTTCACCCCCAGCATGGGGCTACGTCCACCAACTCTTATTCTCTTCTATTATCTTCTTTCAATCAGCTACATGCACAGATCCTCAACATCCTACTCCGCATAGGACATGAGATCTGCACACACTTCGCTAGATCCTCCTTCCTCGAGCTAGGTCACAACACAAAGCCTTTACACAGTCTCTTACAATCACTTGCACTTAGCTCTGCAAGTTCTCAACATAGCATGCATGAAGAATTTACAATATGTAATTAGCACTTAGCACATTACCAAAAACCCTTCTCTTATCTTACATCGCCTATACTTCTATTTATACATTACAAAAAGGTCCTAAACATGGGTAAACCCATGGATCGACATCCCCATACCCGTTACATAAGCCCAAAACCCAAAAATCCCTAAAAAGGGGCCGAGATCTCGCAATCTCTGCTTCGACTTGTGCTCTGCCTTCGACAGCCTGTCAAAGTCCCAAAAATAGGTCAAACATGACCAAGGATCCTCAAAACTTGGTCAAGGGCCAACAAGGACTTTGATTCAAATTAAATCTTCTCAAAATCATAAAAATAAAGATCATCAAGTTCAGAATTTTGAGAATATCTAAGGCTTACCAAATTCTCATCTTTGTGAGGAGTAGTGCTCTGTCCAATATGATATTCTTCATGGACTTGATATTCAACATGATATGCTTCATTAAGGTCTTCTTCTTCAATGGATTCGTGATGTGGCTCTTTCTCTTCTTCAAAAGTTCAATAACTTCCTTCATGAATCTCTTCTCTATGTTATTGTTCTTCAATGAAGTCTTAAGGTACTTTATCTTCAAATTATTCATCAAAATATTCATGTATGGGATCAAGAGATGGCTCTTTCTCTAGTATGGGAACATGAGATCTTGTTGTGATTGATTCTTCATACGATCATGGGATGCTTCTTGATACGCATGCAAGGTTTCCATAAGGTCTTCAAGGATCCATTCATAATATTGAGAGCAAAGACCCCAATATTTGAGGAAGTTCGTATCAAACATGTAAGAAAATTTATCTTCATTAGGTGAGTGCAATACTTGACCCATCTCTATTGATATTCTTCCAAATAAAGTACATATAATATTATCAAGACATCCTCATGTCTTTCATTGAAATTTGAAACATAATTAAAGAATGATGAGACATGTGGAATAGCACAAATATCATTACCATCAAACTTTGGAATATTCTTTTCCCATTTTGGAGAGAGATTATTTAGATATCTCGGAATATCCTTAATATCAATAGGAGGATACATTTCATGAAGTTCCCATGGTGTCATATACCTTTATTTAACATGCAACTTGATACGTAATTTGAAAATAGGAGATGATACCTCATACCAAACATGTGTGTGTGGATTCACCAAGGTGAATCTCAAATGCCTTTAGAATGATGCTTGCTTCACCTTACAGGCATTAAGTCTTCAAATTTTTTATAGGGAAAAGGGATTTTTCACTCAATAGAATCACCAAATGAATAAACTTAGATAACGTTTTGGTTTCTACTCATTAAAAAGGTTGAAGCATAGACTTCAGACATCCAAGGAGAAAGACTCAATTCTCCTTGGAAATGGTGCCAAAATGTTACCACACAATCTATCACCTTAATGCAAAGCCTTCACAAGGCACCAAGACTAGTGGAACATCAAAATATATCACCATTTTCACCTAGGAAACAACCTCCCTCTCTTTAGTGAAGGAGTAAATCCAACACAAGGGAGGCTTCCTAGTAGCCTTTGAGGATCCCTAAGCAAGAGAGAATCAAGTCTAAGGCCTCTCGGTTAGCTACTCAATCTACCACCAATAAAATAATATAAACAAGGTAAAGAAAAGGTGGTGAGATAGTGCAATTTCCAGATTTTAAGATATGAGGATCTAGGTCAAATTAGAAGGTTTTCCAAGTTAATTTTAGGCTCAAAAGGATCCCCAAACACTACAAAAGAAGAAAAAGTTAAAGGTTGTTGTAAAACTTGGAAGAAAGATATTAAATTACAGCAGGAAAACAGGTTATTACAATAACAATAAAATCAACCCTTGAATAAATAATCAACCAATGAAACAAGAGAGCTAAATGGTGAGTTAAACTAGGGTTTAATTAACTAAAAAAATCAGAAATTTAAGATGCATATAACAGCCCTAAAACCTTATATGTCCAGTCCCAGAAGGTTGTAATAATATATCATCAATGTCAATTAGGGTTTATATATGTATATTAGGTCAATGACATGCATAAAAAGTCAAAAATTCTTAGTATTTTGTGGCTGAAAATGAATATGTGTTGCTATAAAACCTTAATTTAACCTTGAAACACTAAAAATTGAGTAAATTTTAGAATTTAATGATTGACCATTGGGAGAGTGACTAGTACCTCCTATATTTATTTTTTGGCATATGGGGTCAATTAAGGACTCCTTTGAAGATATGTGAGTGGATATAGGGTGATATCTAGAGGTTGTTCACTACTAACCCTGGAAGATCCTCCTATCTTCAAAGACAATTCAAGGGAAGGCTCTTCACTAGTAACATTTCAAGAGCTTTAATAAGGGTTTGTCCTAGAAAGATCCAAGATAATGCACAACCAACACTAGAGAAGAAAAATTACACTTACATTCATTCATAAACAAAATCACGAGATAACAAGAGCCCACTTACTCAATAAATATTCCATCCATCAAAACTCTAGCAATGAACATCCATGAAGTAGCAAATGCATCCACAAGCATCCACAACAAAAAGTCACTCTAACTAGCCATCCATAGCATTTTTCATAATAGAGAAAGTAGTAGTAGACAAGTAGTGATGAATCTCCACAAGTAGAAATGATTTACAAGT
>JASDQU011440384.1:23760-37793 GCA_032191745.1 Picea mariana | reverse complement strand
CCTATTAATGACAATCTTTACAGAACCTGCATGATGAGTTGTTAGCATTAAAGCATACTAAATGTGTATTGGGAAACACGCAAAGGTGGCAGGGACGAACAAGAGAAAAATAGGATTTGATATTTTTGTGAACCCAGGAACCCGCGACTATAGAAGGTCGAAAAATGACTAATGATGTCACGTGGTCGGTTGGACTTAACAAAAGGAGAGATGAGATACTTATGAGCTAGGGGGGTCCAATGGTCAAAATGTAGATCGTGGATCTTTTGGATGCAAAAAGTATATCATGGAACATGGGATATGAAAGATTGACCCCATCAAGCTGGGAATCCATGACTGCAAAAAAATAACTAAGCATAGGATAGTGCGGCGGTTGGTCGGAATCGTGGTGTAAGGGTGTGGATGGAGATGAGGATCCGCAAGTCCGTCAACCCGGGAACCTGTCGTTCTGAAAAGACGACTAAGTATAGAACTAGAAAGAGACAATAGAAGGGAAAAAAGGAAAAGGGGAAAATGGGTAAGTATAGAAGAGGGAAAAGAAAAGGAGAAAAGAAGTTGGGAAAATGGAAAAGGGAAGGGAAATTTTGGAAGCAGAAATTGATCTCAACAGTACCCCATATTAATTTACTCTCCCAATCCAATTTAATGTGCTTTCCCTTGTGCTCAATGCCATGACCAATAATTTCCTACCCAATAATTTGCTACTTGTGGATTCATAATTCCTCGCATTGACATCACTACTCGATTCCTTTACCAAAAGAATTTCTCCCTCTCCTATGTTTTGTAAACTTTGATGTGTCTTGATGGGGTCCCCCAAGGCACTTACTGCACTTTTGATACTAGGGCTCAGGGGAGGACCATTGAACATATGACTTTTGTCTATCATAGCCACCTGTTAATAATTAAAAGGTGTGAACCTAGTAGACTTACAATGTTCTAGAATCTCATCCCTTGACTTGAAAATTGATTTCAGAGTTACATCTTTCTCCTCTTCCAAATAGTCTAAAGTACACCATCCTCCATTGCCAAACTACACCTCATCAAACTTGTTACTTACCCTTGATGGGATTTTGTTCTATAATATAATAAAAAATACATTTAAACTAATTCACAATAATAAATGTTATGTAAATAATTCATTGTTATTCAATAGTTAAGTTATTTGCATATCACTTAGAACACTTTATGTGTGCATGTTCATAAAATAGACTACCATAAATAAACTTAACTTGTTAATTATGTTGAAGGTGTTATTTTAAGGGATGGTCTCTTTACCAAATTTGCCATCTATATGAGACCTCTTGCAGCCTACCAAAAGTCCCTTGTGAAACCCTAACACAAATAGCCACATTTCAGAGAGTGCGCACTTCCAACCAGTTGTGACACCAAACATCTATGCCATTTAACTTGTGGACACATTGATGGCATAGACATGGAGGGAAGCCTTGCCAATGATGTGGTAATCTCCGACCTTTGAACATATGGGCAGTTGCTCTCTGAATTTTGGGCATGGGTGGGTTTCAACCATGGGGATTTATCCTTTGTTTCTCAACTACAAAACCTTAATATTTTACCCAAATTCTCATATTGTATTGTCGATCATTTCCTTTCTCCAGATTCTCCAGGACTACTTTTCTTTAGAAATTCTCCCTTTTCCAAATATTTTCCACTACATGCAACTGTTTACAATGGAATATTGGTGATTCATCCAATATCAAACTACTATCTTTCATCCCAAAAGTGAATATTTTCTTGGCAGTTTTAGCCAGGATATGTCAAAACTTTGAGCAAAGACTTTTACACTCTGAAGTCACAACTATGACATCTATTCCTTAAATAAATTTTGTTGAAGTGTTTAAGAATAGTTTGGATYGAATTACAGTGTAGATTGTGTTAGCACCAGAAGTCACCTCTGGAYTGCGGMAAAGGTAAGCTCGATACCCATTAGAGTTTTATGTCATAGGTTGGTTATTAAAGGGTCAAATGCACGCAGACTCAGGATGGCATCRTYCTAATTCATAAAGTTGGGTTGGAAAGCACAAGCAAGTGAGGTCTTGGTCTAACTTCAGTCRGTAAGTTTAGTATAGTGGTGAGCAGGGGGAAGAACTTGAGGAGAGTGAAGAGGTCTGTCGAGGGCATCAGGTCTTTCAGCAGCCCAAGGAGGAACAATTTAAATGCAAGAACTTCTTGAATTTAAATCTCAAAGAAACTGAAAGGAMTTAAAACATCACTGTAATCAAACATTCATTATAATGCAGTCACAATAATTCAAGTGAATCAGTCAATCATGAACTCTTTCAGCATCAGAGGGAAACAAGAGGGAGTAAGAAAGTTGATTGTCATTAAACAAGAAGTCTCAAATGCATATACATAACCARAAAACTAGAGTATTCATTAAAACTTTACAAATCGGGAGCTTAACTCAACCATCGACCTTAACAAAATATCAAAACTGAGTATTTATACTCAAACAAATTTCTCCCAGCATAAGCACACTCTGGTCACTGCATTCAAGGCTTGGCGTCTGCATCTTCTTCTATCGGGCCGCACTTGCTTCATTCTCATTCACTGCTTTTATTGGGATCAGGACGAGACATGATGCCCATGACTGTTCTAGGTGAACTCACAATCCCTTTCAGTCAATTCTTGCACCTCGAGGACACGTAGTTATTCTTTCGTAACCAACTCAGGTGCTTACCTTTCCTTCAGCCCCACTTCCATATGATCCTGAGCTATGACCACGAACCTAACTCTCAGGCGTGTCATGATTTCACACTTCACTAGTTTATGTTATACTTCATGCTCAAATCTCTGGGTCGCAAAATCGTGATTGCTCGGATTAGGTGACAAGCGTCTCTCTGCATTGGACGACCCAGATCGTTTCGGGACTTAGTGCTTCGTGAGCCTTCAAGACTCTATCCTCTTACTGTCTTGACTCACGAAATCGTGAAAAGTTGATCCTATGCCATGTGTCCCTTAATTTGAACGGCTCATATTAAAGCCATCGACTTCCGCGTCTCGGGGTTTCGGGCTATGGATGCACCTTTACGATGAGAACCCTGAACTTTCGATTCCCGTGCTTGCTTGCCTTCGCTGAACACTGACCTGCTCCCTCGCTTGATTTGGGTTCATATTAGATCGCTCTCAATGCTGCATCCTGTGACAATGAAGACTTGGATGACATGACTGGGATTTGGGAAAACAAAGGCTCAGTGACAGAGGTAAAGAGAGAAGTGATCGCCTTTAGAAAAGATAGAGAAACTTATGGCCGATATTTCTCAGGCAATTTTGACAGGGAAAACTGGTCGATCAAAAAGGATGAATGCAAACAAAAGAAAAATACACATCGGGAGGGAAAAATCTATGATCGGGTCTGCAAAAGGGGAAAAGATAGCCAAAATCACGGACTTAGGAAAAAACCACAACTCGCAAGAACATGACAAGATTAAGCGCTAACATTTGGCTCCACAGGAGATGGCATGCTCCCTGCGAGCTACCAAGAATACGCAGCTCCAATGCCTTGCTTTGGGTTATGGAGTCTCCTATAAAAACAAAATAAGTGTAAAACATGAACGGTATTTACAATGGTGGAACGTCGATTGAGGCTTTAAACACAAAACCTTTTCAGGAAGTGACCATTTACAAGGCCACCAAAAAATTCATCTCCCTCTAAATTCTGCAACCTGTAAGTATTATGTGGAAATGCTTCAGAAATTTTGAAGGGGTCGATCCAAAGGGCTTCAAATTTTCCATGCTTTCCCTTGTCCTGTCTGGGTGCATCCCATTTGAGCACCAGATCTCCCAGCTGGAAATCCTCCTTACTCCTCTTCCTATCAAAGGCCTCCTTGGTTTTCTACTAACGGTCATGTGCTCTACCCATCACCTGCTCTCTAGTTTGTTGCACTTCTACCAGCTGATGAATCCTTCTGATCATGTTATTAGGCTCTTCCTGGCAGTCTTGGAAGAACTTTGCCACATGCAGGGAAAGCTGGGAAGGGAAAACTGCTTCAGTCCCATATATAAGTTGGAAAGGAGAGATGCCTAGGGACCTCTTTGTTTTTACCCTATCAGCCCACAAATTAAATTTGAGTTCCGAATCCCACGCTTTCTTGTTGTCCTCTAGCAATCTTTTGATGATCTTTACCAGGCTTTTGTTAGAGGATTCCACTAATCCATTGCCTTGGGGATAATAGGGGGTAGAGTGAATCAGTGCAATTCCAAATTGCTCACAAAACCTTATCAATGGTTCAGCTTTGAAGGATGCAGCGTTGTAAGTGATGATTCTGGTTGGGCAACCAAACCTTACTATGATATCCTCCAGAAAACCAATGATCACCTTATGAGAAGTGTTTCTTGTGGGGATAGCCTCTATCCACTTGGTGAAATAATCTATTGCAGTTAAAATCCATCTGTGTTGACCACTTGAAGGAGGGTGGATCTCTCCAATAAAGTCTAAGCCCCACTACTGAAAAGGGCCTGAAGCTAGTACGGGCTTCAAAGGTAGAGACTTGAGCTGCTACTTTCCAGAGAATTTATGACATTTGATGCAAGCCCTAATTTTCGCATAGACATCAGTGAATAGAGTGGGCCAATAGTACCCAACCCTAAGAATTTTGTAGGCTATGGTTTTCCAGAAATGATGTCCCCCACATAGGTTGTGGTTTTCCAGAAATGATGTCCCCCACATAGGATGCTATGAAAATCAAACATAATCCTTTGGGCCTCTTATGGTTCTAGACATCTCAAAAGTATTCCTCGAGGGTCCTTCCAATACAATACTTGGTCAATAAGGAAATATCTATTTGCTTTGAGCTTTCAAGCTCTGGCCTTACTCCTTCCCATACCATCTGGAGGTCGCAACTCCTGCAGAAAAAATATAATATCTTTGTACCATGTGAATCCTGCTAATGGAGGGTTGTCCCGAGGACTTTTATCAAACATTTCAGCATGTTGGTTTTCTGAGCAAGTGTTGATGAAGTTAACCCCCAAATATTTACAATTAGATTCAGTAAACAACTTGGCTAAACCTTGGCCTTTAACTAGTTTGGTGGGTTTTATTTCCAAATCGAATTCAAGGATTTTGGAAATCCACTTGCTCCTCCTCCTATCTATGTCAGGCTGAATGAGAATATCCTTCAAAGGAGTTGAAGGAACATATGCAATGATTTTTGAATGCAGAACATAGACTCTGAAATATTTGAGAGCTTTAACCAAAGCGTAGGCCTGCTTCTCCATGATTTCATATTTCACCTTAGCATCTCTCAATGCCCTACTGAAAAAGGAAATGGGGTTGCTCCAACCCCCCAGTGTTTTTCTGCAACAGAACAACTGCTATAGTGTCAAATGAAGCAAACGAAAAAATGAAGAAATCCTTTGAGTAATCAAGACTAATAAGCATAGGTGCTTCATTCAAGGCCCTCTTTATCTGATTAAAGGAATTTTGAGACTCGGCAGCCCATTTGACTTTGTTTCCCTTCCTCAACATGGTTGTTATAAGCTTTACCATCTTAGCAAAGTTGGAAACAAACCTCCTCGAAAAATTAAGTTTTCCAAAGAAAGACTGGACTTCCTTCCTGTATCTTAGAAGTGACAAGGTTTGGATTGCTTCAACTCTACTGGGATCAATCCTGACTCCCTCAGCTGATACTAAGTGGCCCAACAATTTTCCCTTTTTCATGGCAAATAGAGACTTCTTGGGATTTAAGGAGAGACCAAATTTCCTGCATTTCAGGAAAACCCTTTTTAAATGCTCACAGTGCTCTCTATCTGATCTGGAGAAGACCGTAATATCATCCAGATAGATGACCACAAACTTGTCCTTTTCTCCAATGAAAGAGATATCCATGGCCCTCTGAAAGGTTGCCCTCACGTTCATCAATCCAAAGGGTATTTTGGCATACATGAATGTACCCCAAGGAGTGGTGAAGGTTGTTTTTTCTCCGTCTTCAAGTAGGACATAGATCTGATTGTAGACCTAAAAGCCATCAATCGTGGAAATCCTGGACGTGCCTGTCACCCTCTGCAATATATGTTCCATATTTGACAGCAGGTAATTATCTTTCTTTGAACTTATGTTCATGTTTCTGAAATCGACACAGTGTCTAATTTCTCCACTCTTATTTCTCATTGGGACCAGGTTGGCTACCCACTTAGAATATCTCAAAGGGACAGCGATTTGCACTTCCAGCAGCTTCTTCACCTCCTTCTCCATAATAGGCAGTAGCATAGGATTTATTTGCCTTAATTTTTGTCTAAACGGTTTGGCCTCCTCCTTCAATGGGATCTTATGCTCAATGACACTAGTGTCATATGTTTTGAGGTCTTCATAGGTCTAGGCAAAAACATGAGATATTATTTTAATATCTCAATATACTCGGCCCTTTGCTCTCTTGACAGGCTACTTGACAATTTGACAAATTTTGGATCCTCCTCCGTGCCAATATTACACTCAGCTACATCAGTATCCTCATTTGAAACCTTACCCTTTACTGCCACATCATTCCCATCGAACAATCTTTCTAAAGGAACTAGTCCTTTTGGAATGTGATTGTCAGGCAGCTGAACAATATGGTGATTAGCAATTTTATTCAAAAATACTTCAAGGGGAGGGTCACCCTCGTAATCATGATCTTGATCAATTTGTAATGCAGAGAACTCATCGACCGACTCAAGAAATATTATGATTTCAAGATCATCCTCGAACACCTTCCAATGCTTGATATTATTAGGTACAGAGGGTCTATATCTAATTTCAACATTGTACCTGAGCTTAGGTGGCAGTGGGATCCTGAACTAGCTTGTTCAAACATCCAGAGAATCGGCCATGACATTTTCCTCTCTAGGAACAAATGAAATATTGAAAGCCAAGAAAAAGTTGTCAATCAGGTCCCACACTTCATATCTGTAACTTCTAAGCCGAGAGTGCTTGGCCTGATAAGCCTTTCTGATTTGTTGGACAATCAACTCGACATCCCCGAACACTACTATCTCTTCAATTCCCATATCCTTTGTATCCCTCAAACCTAAAACAAGAGCTCCATATTCTGCCACATTATTGGTTGTTTCAAATTCTAATTTGTATGTCAGGGATATGGTTTCATGAGCAGGGGAAACAAAGACAACTCCAGCACCAGCACCTTATCTAGAAGAGGCTCCATCGAAGAACATTTTCTACACAGAGGTAATTGGAGGAGAATCTTCATAGAGAGTAGTGGACTTTTTGATATCAAGAGGAGGCTCAAGGCGTCGGTGAGCTGCAATAAGATGGATCCTAAATCGGTATCAAGGGCAAAGATAGGATGATTGGTAGGGTCTGCTTTATCACTGATAATGTAGGTCAATTGAGCTTCTCTGTACAGTCTTCTATTCTCCCCTCTAAATAATGGAATGGTAGCATATGTGAGGTCCATTTGTAATGTTCCCCCAAGTCTTTTTATCCAAGATCTTGACAATAGCATGCCAAACTTGGGAGGAACATCAGCTACCACGATATCCATGACCACACTTTTCATGGGAAACTGGAACAAAGTCACCACCAAATCTTTGATGACCCCGAGACATTGCACTCTCCTTGAGTCAAACGAATATAAATCATGATAAGCTTTAGTGATTTCTAATCCGATTTCTTACATGACAGTTTTGGGCATGAGATTATGAGATGCCCCAGAGTCCATCAGACAGTTATGCAACACCTTATCATGTATATTTAGAGATGTATAGAAGGGAGGGGATGAATTATCTCTATCTTCTACCATAGGACCTAATATGACTGTGGGATTTTCATCTTGGAGATTCATTGAGTCTGTGGAATGGCAGGATGGCTCAGACTGCAATAGTTTAGAGAGGGACCTTTTGAAGTCTCCGTGCTTGACTAGCTCTGAAAGGGGTATATGGATTGTGATCTTCTGAATTTCATTCTCAAAGCTAAAGGAGGAAGGGGGCTTCAGAATTTATCTCACCTTCGGGACAATGTCTTTGACTATTGGTGGGACATTCTGAGCTTTCCTTTCTTTGTTGTTGTTTGTTGCGTCTTTAGTAGGATTCTCTGCTCTGGAAGGCTGATCAGGGATGTCAGACTCCCCTTCTTTATTCTTATACTGGAGGTTGAATTTGTTGGGACCACTATTTGCCTTCTCCCCCTTACTTAGCTCATTTATTTGGCTATCTATGAGGGACTCTTCGTATGCAGATTGGGTCAAATGGGGAAATGGGGAGTTGTCTCCGAGACAATGGATTTCAGGATCAAGCTCTTCTTTCTCCCTTTCCTCATCAGCAACAAGGTTATTTTGAAGGGGAGTCTGGATCTTCTGATCATTTCTATCTCTGTCCCTTTGTTCCCTTGGCATAATCTGAGGAGCATTGTTATTCGCCCTCCTGAAGTTGCCTCTGTTATCATCATTTTGAGGATTTATGTATGTCGGCTTCCCCTCTACTTCCAATTTTACCATTCTAGTTGAAAGTGATTTTAGTAACTTGGTTACTTCATCCATTTGAGGGGGGGAAACAGAGGAGTCAGAGGTGGAGGCTTCATATCTCTTCCTTGGTATGTCTCTATCAGCCTTATTCCTGAGTCAGTTAGTGGCCAACACGTTAGATTCCACTTCTAGGGTTGCATCTTGCATGTGAGCCAAGGAAGTAGCTCTTCTTTCTCTTAGTAGGAGGCAAAAATCGGGGTCAAAGGCACTAGCATAAGTGATTTTGGCAGAGGTTTCAGTAGGATTTATCTCAGCAGGGATCTTATTGTACATTTTATTGAATCTTTTGGAGAAGTCAGAGACAGATTCTCCTTCTTCTTTTTTTAGTGACCCAAACTCTATGATATAATACATAAAGTCTTTTTTATCCCCCCACTACCTCAGAAAAACATCATCCAGAGCATCAATCCCAGCAATAGATCTAGGGGTCAATCCCCTAAACCATTTTCTAACCTCACCATCAAGGCTCTGGACAAAGACTCTCATCCAGACATCTTCATTTTCAATATTCAGATTGTCTGCATAAGTGTCGAAGGCAGCAAGGTGCTCTTCAGCAGTTATGTCTTCCTCTCCAGTGAATTTAGGCATGTATTTTAAGTAATCTCCAGCAGGGAGAGCATTCATTGGTTGAGGTAGGACTAGAGGGGCATATCTTGCAGCCACTATGGCATGCATTCTGTTTCTAGGGGGATTAGCACCTTCCATAGGGATGATAGGTGGAGGAGAACTTGGAGGAGATGGGGTTCAAATGGGGGAGACTAGAACTGAACTTCCTGGAGGAAAGGGAAACAACAGAGGATTTAAAGAAAAATCTAAAGGGATTAAAGGAAAAGAGGCTTCCCTTTCTGCAAAATCAGTGACTCTAACAGAGGGAGGAGTAACAAAACCTGGAGTGGTAAAGTCTCCTGAGGTCCTGGGTCTAGACCAAGGTCGAACTTCAGGGGAAATAGGAGTGAGAAAGCTTTCTCCCTCCAATCTAAAACCAGGAGGAGAAAACTCAACAGGAACACACCCGAACCTTAAACTTCGGGAAACTCCAACAGAAGGTATAACAGGAGAAAGAGAAGCAGAAACTGGAGTTTATAAAGGAGGATAGTAAAAATTATCAGAAATACCTGGTTTAACAGTAGAAGCGCCTTCTCGAGGGGCCTTTCCCTTTCTGACAATTTTTTCTGGGTCAGCTTCAAGTTTAGCCAAAGGCAACTGCGGGGTGGACCTCGTGTGTCTTCCTCTAGAAGCCACAGCTGAAACAGTGGATTCGCATCAATGGAGTCACCACAGTAGAGTCGCCAGGTGCACAGTTGCATTCTTTGATGTACTAAGTTATGATGCACCTTCAGAACTAGTAATATTTGTCGTTCAATCCCAGAGAAAATCTTCAATTTCTTCCCCTGCAGCAGCGCCAGAAATGTTAGCACTAGAAGTCACCTCTGGATTGCGGTAGAGGTAAGCCCGATACCCATCAGATTTTTATGTCACAGGTTGGTTATAAAAGGGTCAAATGGGCGAATACTCAGGATGGCATCGTTCTAATTCATAAAGTTGGGTTGGAAAGCACAAGCAGGTGAGGTCTTGGTCTAACTTCAGTTAGTAAGTTTAGTATAGTGGTGAGTAGGGGGAAGAACTTGAGGAGAGTGAAGAGGTCTGTCGAGGGCATCAGGTCTTTTAGTAGCCCAAGGAGGAACAATTTAAACGCAAGAACTTATTGAATTTAAATCTCAAATAAATTGAAAGGAATTACAACAGCACTATAATCAAACATTCATTATAATGTAGTCACAATAATTCAAGTGAATCAGTTAATCATGAACTATTTCAGCATCAGAGGAAAACAAGAGGGAGTAAGAAAGTTGATCGCCATTAAACAAGAAGTCTCAAATGCATATACATAACCAGAAAACCAGAGTATTCATTAAAACTTTACAAATCAGGAGCTTAGTTCAACCATCGACCTTAACAAAATATCAAAACTGAGTATTTATACTCAAACAACTTACTCTATGCGGAAGCACACCCTAGTCACTGCATTTAAGGCTTGGCATCTGCATCTTCTTCTGTCGGGCCGCACTTGCATTCTTCTGTCAGATGCGATCTCATATCAGTATGGCCTTTGCAGGAAAATCCGCTGACAGGGGGACCTTGGGTTGATAGTCTGCCCTCCACGGCCAGATTTCCCATGCTTTCTGTTTATGTGGTGAAACAAGGTTTCAACCACCTTCTTCATTCTCATTAACTGCTTTTATTGGGATCAGGACGAGGCTTTATGCCCATGAATGTTCCAGGCGAACTCACAATCCCTTTCAATCAATTCTGGCACCTCAAGGACACGCAGTTATTCTTATGTAACCAACTTGGGCACTTGCCTTTCCTTCAGCCCCGCTTCCATATGATCCTGGGTTGTGACCACGGAACTAACTCTCAGGCGTGTCGTGATTTCTCATTTTGTGAGTTTATGTTATACTTCATGCTCAAATCTCTGGGTCGCGAAATCGTGATTGCTCAAATTGGGTGACACGCATCTCTCTGCATTGGATGACCCAGGTTGCTTCGGGACTTAGCGCTTTGCGAGCCTTCAAGATTCTGTCCTCTTACTTTCCTGACTTGCGAAATTGCGAAAAGTCGAGCATGCACCACGCGTCCTTTAATTTGAACGGCTCAGATTAAAGCCATCAACTTTTGCGTCTCGGGGTTTCGGGCTATGGATGCACCTTTATGATGCGAACCCCGAACTTCTGATTCTCGCGCTTACTTGCCTTCGTTGAACACTAAATTGCTCGCTTTCTTGATTCGATTTCATATTAGACTGCTCTCAATGTTGCGGCCTATGACAATGAAGCTTGGACGATGTGAGTGGGATTTGGGAAAGAAAAGGCTCGGTGATGGAGGTAAAGAGAGAAGTGATCGCCCTTAGAAAAGATAGAGAAAATTATGGCTGATATTTCTCAAGCAATTTTGACAGGGAAAATTGGTCGATCAAAAAGGATGAATGCAAACAAAAGAAAAATACACACCGCGAGGGAAAAATCTATGATCGGGTCTGCAAAAGGGGAAAAGACAGGCAAAATCATAGACTTAGGCAAAAACCACAACCCGCAAGAACATGACAAGATTAAGTGCTAACAGATTGGCATGGCCCGATATTACAATTCCATGTGACTAGATAAATATCAACAAACATGTTTCACAATCATATCATGTAAAATGGTTCCTTATTAGCAATTCATATCAAAGTTAGAATTGAGATTCTGATGAAAAGGATGTAGACTCCTTGCTCCTTAGGGCAAACACACATATGTTAGCCTTCTAGCTTTGATATGAAGATGATCTTCTTGTAACTCTTCGATCTATTTGTTGTAACTCTAGTGCATATTGAAAGGGATATAAGTCATAATTTTTTGTAAAAATACCATTTAAAATTTTGTAGTAAGTGATAAGAAAGATTTCTACTCAATTTTAACATGCACTAGATGACAATTGAAACTTTTTACCAAATGATAAGTGATAAGCGTGGAAAATAATTTTCTCACAATGCTTTGCAAACATTTTTCATAATTATTACATAACATCTTCTCATGATTCATATAACAATAAAACTTTCAACATTTACAAACCTAGTATTATCATCTACCACTTTTGATACATGAAATCATAATAAAAATTTACTTATATCTTCACAAAAACAAATGAAAATAACAATTTACTTTAATAATAAATAAAAATAAAAATAATATACTTTTCCACGTCTAACATTTTTCATGCTTCATTACATAACATCTTCTCCTGAACATTTACAAAACTATTATTATCATCTACCACTTTTGACACATGAAATCATAATAAAAATTACACATGTGTTAGAAGGTGATCTATCTTCACAAAGAATTAATGAAAATCACAAAAAGATAATGTTTACTTTAATTATTTTTTTATTTTTATTTTTAAGAAACTGGAAGATAATATATTATAAAAGGGGCAGCCAAGGCTTGGGTCTGAAATCAGAAATTACAAACTAGAATTGGTTGATTGTCATTGCTTGAAGCTTTTCGGCATAATTGGCCTTGGGCCGCTTGTGTCTTTCCTGTGATTATAATTCCCTTCTAAACAGCAGGGGTTTATAGTTTTTGTTCGGTAAAAAAACCCTAAGATATATGTACTTCTAAAAAACATTAAATAGGGGGGTGAAATTTGTTGAAGAGCCTTCCATTTCTTGTATTTCTGCTGACTGGAAATTGTTTAATTGAGCCTGCTCCCGATCTGAAGTAATTTGAAGAGTTGTGCTTTCTTCCGAGATTTCCATCTGGTCTGCTGCCTGCCAGGGAATATTGATTTCTTCTTGGTTCTGAGGGTTGATATGTTGTCCAAGAGAATGATCCGTTAGCTTCTCGATGGTGAAGTCTCGCGTGACCCTTTTTGTTCCTTGTGGCAGCCTTGTCGCTAGGTTGGCTTGCTCATCTGCCCATTTGTTGTTTTCCCTTTTGATATGGATGAAGAAGGCGAACTGTAAATCTGTGAGGGATAATCTGATCTTTTTCCAAATTGAAGCTAGGTGAATATTTCTTGGCTTTGAACCTGTGATCATGCTTCTTATGGTAATTAGAGAGTCTCCTGTAAGAATGAGATTGGTGAATCTCGATTCGACTGCCATTTGAACTCCTTTCAACATGGTGAGTTGTTCTGCTTGATTGTTGGAGGCATATCCTATGCTCCAGGCATATCTTACTGCAATCAATTACCTAAGATTGAGCAGGACCCCTCCCGCTCCTCTGACTCCCGGGTTGCCTTCTGAAGCGCCACCGAAAAGGAGGACATGGGATTTTTGAGAGATTAACCATTCTTGGAAATTTGCTGGAGGTACATGGAGTTACCAATTTGGTTTATGACATTGAGGAAGAGAAATGGAGTATTGAATTTCCAGATGACTTATCCATTGACTTTCCTGTCTGTCAAGTCGAGCGCCAACTTATATTGAGGTTTTTCTTGAGTTTAAGTACTCAACGAATTGAGCTCTTATGGCTTTGATGGTTTTTTCTGGATCTAGAACTCCTTCTGAGAAGATGCTTTTATTTCCTGCCAACAAGACCTGCCAACACACAAATTTGGGGAGAGAGGACCATATTCTTTTGAGTATCGGTTTGTTGAAGAAGGTATTTTTGTAATAAGAGTCCAATTACCTAACAGGTCTGAGATTTCCCTTGGCCAATTAACTCGATGAGAGAGATTTTGCAAGATCCCCGGCCAGACTTTTTTGGAAAAATCGCAGTGAAGGAACAAATGGGAAATTGTCTCCGATTTTTTTTTACAGAGGACGCATCTCGATGGACCTGAGATTCCATGCTTTTTCAGATTTTCACTGGTGAGAATTTTCCCCTGTAGCAAAATCTAGCTGAAAATGTTAATTTTTGGGGGATCATCTAGGTGCCAAATACACTTGGACCATTTTTCTTTGATTGGATTTCATCCCTGCATTAAGAGGGATTCGTATCCTATTGCCACCGTGTAGCCATGATCTCCCCGTCCCCTTTCATCAGGGTCGAGCAGATGGTGCGGGGAGGATCCTTT
>JASDQU011440384.1:9681-20029 GCA_032191745.1 Picea mariana | reverse complement strand
TAAGGACGGATTCTGGTTGCAGCCAAATGTATTCTTCTTCATCTAATTCAGGTAGGATGGTGTCCATTGGATATAGCTTGGGTGGTTGGGAGGAATGATGGTTACCCTCCGCACACAGGTTCAATTCCTTGTGAGTGACATGTTGTGCCCATAAATGGGTCTATAAGATGCTCTTTTTGTTTAGCCCCCAATATTCTGGAAAATACTAGATCTCCCTATGTTCTCTCACAAATTTTGGGGGGGTTTTCCGTTGATGTAGCGAGCACCAATATCCGATGTCATGAACCACATGAAAAAAAAATTCAGGTAGGATGGTTTGAACCCTGCAATTCTGACCCACCGCTTTCTTCAAACATCAAACATGGAACACCAAATGTGTTTTGGAGGTAGCTGGAAGTGCAAGTTTGTAGGCGACTAGACTGATATGTTTGATAATTTGACAGGGGCCATAAATTTTGGGTTCCAACTTGTGGTAGCCATGGGTTTTGAGTGATGTTTTCTTGTAAGGTTGGAGTCTGAGAAACACTTGATCACCTTCTTAGAAAACCCGTTCGGAATGCTATTGGTCAACCTACTGCTTTGTATGGTTTTGGGCCATGTGGAGGTTATCCTTCAGAGCCACGAGGGTAGCTACTCTACCTTGCAACACCTTATCAACAACATGGACCTTTGATGTTCCTAGAAGATAGGAAGTTACTGTAGGTGGTAGTTGGCCATACACCTTCTCATATGGTGTGATTTTGGTTGTTGTATGATAGGAAGTGTTGTACCACCATTCTTCCAAGAGTGAGCATTGCACCCATTGATGTTTTTTTCCTGAAGAAAAACAACGCAAGTAGGTTTCCAAACATGTATTGACAACTTCTGTTTGGCCATCCATCTGGAGGAGGTATGATGTGCTCGTGTTCAATTGCATGACCTTTAATTTAAAAAATTCTTGCAAAAATGTGTTGGTGAAGGTCAGGTCACGATCGGACACAATGGAGGTTGGCATGTCGTACAGTTTGAAAATATGATCAATGAAAACTTGCGCTACCATAGTTGGCATAAAAGGGTGTGGTAAGGGATAAAAATGTGCATAGTTAGAGAGGTGATCTACCACGACCATGATGACGAACTTGTTACCATCTTTTGGAAGGCCCACTCTAAATTCCATGGAGATGTCAATCCAAATAGAAGTTGGAATGGGTAACGACTATAGAGCTCCTAGTGTCTTGACAATTTCATCCCTATTGCATTAGAAAATATCACATTCAGTGACAAAGGTAAGGATGTTCTTCTTCATGCCTTCCCAAAAAAAGAATGGCGAGCATGAGCATATGTCTTTTGGAATCCTGAGTGACCAACGAGAGCAGATGAGTACAACTCATTTAAGATCCTGGGCTTGAGTGTTGAAGTCGAAGACAAAACCAAACGATCCTTATACCAGAGGATATTGTCTTGCCAAGCGTAGTCGGGGGGAAGGTTAGGGTCCTCCTGAAGTCATTGAATTACCTATGATATAGTTGGGTGGGTTAGTCACTCTTGTTGAACTTACTCAATCCAATTAGGAGTTGGTAATGATAAGGTAAAGAGGGAACCTTCATCCTCATATTGTATTGACAACGCATCTGCCACTACATTGTCTTTGCCTTTTTTTATACATGATCTCATAATCATAGCCCAACATTTTGTT
This sequence comes from Picea mariana, assembly GCA_032191745.1. Classification (NCBI taxonomy): domain Eukaryota; kingdom Viridiplantae; phylum Streptophyta; class Pinopsida; order Pinales; family Pinaceae; genus Picea; species Picea mariana. The sequence continues at coordinate 18,354 of JASDQU011440384.1, read as the reverse complement.
ATGTTCCGGAGGGGATAGTCTCTCCTCTAAGAAATATGCAGACTATGGTGATTTGTTTTGATCTGGAAATGGCGTCCCAATAGATATGGTCGCCAAGTGTGCACAACACGGAGAATGGTCATAATTTCCTTTTCATATGTAGATTTTCCCAAATTGCGGCCACTCAAAGCCTCTCTAGTGAAAACAAGAGGTCTACCTTCTTGTGTTAGAACTACACCAATACCAGTGCCAAAAGCATCATATTCCACAACAAAAGTTTTGTTGAAATTAGGGGTTGCTAAGACTGGGGTAGTGCACATGGAATGTTTAAAATATGTGAAGGTATGCTCTGTTGTAGGTGTCCAATGAAATGCATTCTTCTTAAGAAGGTTTGTCAATGGTTGGGCAATTTTTCCATAATGGTGGACAAATTTATGGTAATATCTTGTGAGGCCTAGGAAACCCCGAAGGCGTTTCAAGGTCGTGGGTCCCAGCCAATCCTCCATGGCTTGAATCTTTTTGGTGTCCACTCTTACCCCCTCACATCCTACGATGTGTCCCAAGTATTTGACCTAGCTYACCCCAAAAGAACACTTGGTCTTTTTGAAAAACAATCGATTGTCTTGTAACAATTGGTGTACTTTGTCCACATGTTGTAGATGGGCATCCCAAGTGCGGCTGTAAATGAGGATGTTATCAAAGAAAACCAGAACAAACTTTCGAAGGTAGGGCTTMAAGAKTTTATTCATGAGACTTTGGAAGGTATATGGGGMATTGCAAAGTCCAAAAGGCATTACCAAGAATTCATAATGTCCTTCATTAGTTATGAGAKCGGTCTTTGGAATATCTGCTTCATTCATCCTAATATGGTGATAGTCTAAGTGAAGATCTAATTTTGTAAAGAAACAGGAACACTAGATTTCATCCAATAGATCATCAATGATAGGAATGGGAAACTTATCCTTAATGGTCAAATTATTAAGGGCACGAAAATCTAGACACATGCGCCAAGAACCTTCTTTTTTTAAGACTATCACAGCAGGAGATGAATATGGGTTGGTACTTGGGCGAATTACACTGGCCTCTAATAATTCCTGCACTATTTTTTCTATTTCATTTTTTTGAGCAATTGGATATCGGTAGGGGTGTACATTGGGGGGATGACTGCCTCGAAGGAGAGGGATGTTGTGATCATGCTCACCCTGGGAGAGGAGTAAGTTTGTGGTTGTCTCAAAGACCCTGTGGTGCTTGTCCAAAACCAGTTGTTGATCATGATTTATTGTTGGGGATGATCGATCATGTACTTGGATGGCATTAAGTTGAGCAATCACACCATGATGTCCTTTCTTCAAGAGTTTCTCCATCTTGTGTGAATTGATAATTTCTAAATAACCAATTTGTAGGCCTCAGAGGGTATAAGTGTGAGCATCTTGAGTGAAGCTCGTATATAAATCTTAATAATCCATGGTAATCGGTCCCAAGGTGTGAAGCCATTCAACACCCAAGAAAATATCACAACCACCCATGGTAATGGAAACATGTGATTTTTTAGGTTATAATCGCCCATTTAGAGTTTGACATTCTCACAACGACCCCCACATTTCATTGTACCACCATTAGCTATGAGAATTTGAAAATTAGAAATTGGTCTAACAAAGCAATTGACATCCTCAACGACCCTATGATGAATAAAATTATGGGTGACACTACTATTGATCAACACCATGATCGACCTATCTTTGATATAGGCCTTGATTTTTAATGTCCATGGAGCAAAAATACCCGCTAGGACATGGAGAGATATGTCAGGTTCCTCTAATTCCACACGAGGTGTGACTGGATATGGGATGGGGGGAGTTGGTTGTGTGTCCTCGGAGTCTGGGGCCTCATCTAACAGCCTGTCCTTGGAGGAAGTGGGAGTTGACCCATCAATCTGGAAGAAATTTTGTTCACGACATTTATGGCCTGGCAAATACTTTTCATCGCAGTAATAACAAAGTCCTTACTTCCGATGTTTAGCCATTTCTATTGGAGATACCATTTGGACCTTCAAATTTTGTGTCGGAGTAGGGGTATCCCCTGGACGAGGGTAGGTGGGAACGGCCGAATGAAGGGGTTGGGCATGAAGAATGGTCTCAACCTCCAATGCTAATTTTCACGTCTGCAACTAGGTAACAGGATGGTGCATGCAAACATGAGCTCGAATGGCATCCTTTAAGCCATTGAGGAAACATTAAAGATATAAATCATTAGATAATCCCTCGGTTCTCATAGCCAATTGTTCAAATGCAATGATGAAGTCTAATATTGAACCTATTTGTCTCATCTTGGTGAGTCGTCCCAAAAAATGAGATTCCCTATCAAAACAAGCACATACTACTTTGGTGAACATGGTCCAATTTGGTTGTCCTTGATAGCATTTATTATGCCATTGCTACCATTTCCATCATTCTTGATCCAAGTACAGAACCCCCACATGGAATTGGGTCTCATCATCCTGAATATCATGGAGGGATAAGTAGTGTTCCATTTGGGACACCCGCACGACCAGGTCTAATCCATAWAATTTATGCATCTCAACTTTGGGCACCTTATTCCAGGAATTTGGACAACCCTAAGGGGAGTAGGAAATGTGAGTATTCTCATAATGGAAATATTGAGTAGCCTCGAAGTGGCACTCATAGTGCTTACCTTGATTATGCGTCACAAAGTCTTGTAGGTCTTGGGTGAGGGAGCTCAGGCTCTTAGTTAGTCGGTCCATGTCCTCCGACATTTTGGTTACCTCAGTGTCCAACTCTTCTAGGTTTTGAGCATGGGTGGTAGGGTCCATTGTGGAGGCTTAGGTAGAATGATACCTCAATGATCAACACAAGATAAGGATTTTGTTGTGTTAGGTGGCAAATAAGGATGTCGGGAAGGGGTGTCAGGTCCATGGAAAAAATAGGCTTAAAAATGATAGGTACCACAACAATTGGGACAAAGAGAGGAATATAATGGTAGAGGTCCCCAATGAGGGTGTCGATGGGGCCCCTATACTCTTATTTTTCTTTTTTTTTCTTTACTCCTGCACAGTTATACTCTGATCTGAATAATATTGCAGTGTCAAAATGCTCAAATTCTTAACATGAAAAAATGTGTAGTAATTTCGCAGCCTGAAAGCAGAAGGCAAGGTTGCACGACAATAGAGATCAATTGTTCATGTTTTGTTTCTTTCCTGAAGAGAAGGGTTTTCAAGGTTCCTACAGACAAGGGTTTGACTTGTGCTATAGATCTATGATATACGTGTGGGGTAGAACAATAATACTCAGCCCAATATGTTACGGCACCAACTAAGGAGGCTCGACCATACCCTTAGTCGTACTACCTGATTACCCAAGTACTAGAGAGTATCTTCCTGAGTGTTGTTCTCGATCTGAGTGTCAGGATATCCTCAGGGTCTTCCAATATACTAGAGATACAAGGAAAAACAAATATGTGTACATGTGATGTCTGATCTGCTACCACTTGAAGAGGTACGAATAGGAGTTACAAGGGTGTCCAACAATGTGAGCTTAAAAACCTGTTGTAATTCATGCGTGTATGCTTTTTCGACCGCAGATTTACACGTTGAATGATAGATCTACATAGTTTAAAGATGTCGAAACACATCTCTAGCCTACAAATTTCCAAAACAAAATTGGTGTCTGCTAGCTCAAAAAAGAGATCTGATACCACTTGTAATATGCTTAACATGAAATAGATAACACAACAAGCAAATATACCCCAATAATAACAGGAACATTCAATAGAGAGCAGAGATATAACATTCATAACACTAAGAAAGTTTTGTTCACTTGCCTCTTCGAGGGGGCAACCTAAAAAAATAACAGAGCTCTCTTCCAATAATACTCAAGATAAAGTTTCTCATACCTCCTACTCTTATTTATACTAATTCTATCCTCTAAGAACATTCTAGAGGAAGATCTTTCTAGAAGCGAAAGCTTCTAATAGGTCTTCTTACATTAACTTGTTCACCTTTATTTAATAGGCATTATTAACTAATGCAAACCTTTATTACATGTACAATATATCATGTTATGTAATGACCAACTAAGAGCGGTTAACGTCATATCCTAACAATAGACCACTGAGGTTCAAGGTTTGATTCTCCTCCTAATAACACACACTTAGCCGACACACAAGCTATCCGGTGTTCAATTCCCATGAAGTAGCATTTGTTTACTTGTTAGTTGAGAATAAAAGGATTGAGAGTGAGACTACTTGCATACTTGCTAGCCTCATATTCTCTACCCTCTAGTGGAAAAAATATGGTATTTTACTCGAAGAACAAAGCAGAGGACGATAAATCTGAGTTCAACATTATTCATTAGATCCATCTCTACAAATGCGAGCCTTGGTTTGCATTTTCTTTAAGTTATTCTCTCTTTATTCTGTCGCCCTTTTTTTTCATTCTTGAAATCATGGCATGTGAAGGTCGAATCACGTACACAGAATATCTCTTGACATACATTGAAATTCTCCACCATTGGAATAGATTTCAACTGAGCCCTCAAAAATGTTTTTGGGTGTATACGAATTTGCGTGAATATCATTGAAATTTAGTTTTTGGAAGAACCTACTATGTAAAATATCATTTAGCTCTTCCATTGAGATTATAGTTTTCTTTAGTGCATGTTGTAGTATGGGTTAAAAAAACAAATCCTCGTTCTCAAATGTTGGAGTATGGGCAATTAATGTGGTTACATCGGTGGGAATCATCATGCTGGACAAGCAAGAGATGTCTAATAAATGATATAACTTCATATTCATTGAACAAATTTATATTAATTTTAATTAAGATATACTCCTACAATTTCCAATAATATTTGTTAATGGGATTATATGATGCTCTCCAAACTCATCATTGGATTCTTTATTATCAGTGTTTGTTATTTTTCACATTATATTTTGCTCTCTATAACATTTATTCTCATGTTGTATTCATTCTTATATAACCCAAATAGAAGAGGCAAGAATGTTAGCTTTTATAGCTCATGAGGTACTCCACATGTTTTGTCTTGTATGCGAAAGTGACCTTGCATTTGCACTACTAGACACTTGACTTTGTAATCGGCATTTTATAAAGTTGCAAAAAACTAATTCTTTTATTAAAGTGACTTTTTGTAAAAGTGACCTTCTAATATTTTATTGAAGTGCACTTATGTCATAAAGTGGAAAATTACCTTAGTAAATGTAAGTGATTTGTTTTGGAGGGAATGAATCATGTTCCTTGATCTTGTAAAGGAAAGATTAGATCTTGGCCATTGGATTTAGGGATGGGGAAGGTGAAAAGTTTTTTTTAGTTATAAGAGTAAGCCTAGGGTAGTGTGCAAGACAAGTCAAGAGAAGATTTGAGAGAGAGCTAGAAGGAAAGTGTATGCAACAAATCTGACACGATTTCCAAGAGAGCTTGGGCACAAATCCCAATGAGAAATTTATGGGTGAAGTTGTTGAAGTTCATTGTTGAGTGAGAGGTCGTACTGTACAGATTCATACAATCCATACAATAGGGAAGTGGGTGTTGAAGAAAAGGTATGGAATACCTTACTCAATCATTTTCAGATCTTTCCTGGCTATGACAAGATAGTTGGGAATGTCACCCAGGGTTTATAGCCTCAAAACTTTCACTCAATCCACACGTATCAATTACAAAGGATCGGGTTGATTTTATGATTTATATTTGTCACGGTTTAAAAATTAAAAATTGAAACAAAGCTAGGCGAATGTATACAGATTTTACGTTGAAGTAAACATGGAGACAAAAGCAAAAGGAAGAACCAAGTCATGAAAACACATGTATGGGACATAACAATAATCTAATTTTATTTCATTCTGAGATACAAAACTGCATTTCTCTTTTACAAACCCCCGTGAGGGTATGGACCAAAGTCAGATCTAAAAGTCTCTGATGGGCACCATACAAAAAGACCCTGACAATGAAATACAACTGAAACTAATGATTTGGATCAACTTGCCACAAAATGCTGCCACTTGACTATGAAAGATATTCTTTATCAGCCATGAAAATTAATTCATAAACAAACAAGAATACGCAGACTATCAAGGGTAAATCAAACACCTTTCAAACAAGCTGTTGAAATGTATGATTCGGTTTTGAATCTTGTTGCCTTCAATAAGACCCTGCTATCATCAAGAGGATTAGGCTTTCAAGTAAACTCAGAAATGAATGAAAAATGAAGTGATCTCATTAACTAGAGAGAAAACCTTAGTGTTGTAGTTCCCCTTCTATTCTCATCGTGTCTCTTCATCTCCTTGAGCCTTTATTCTTTTCCAATAACTTGAAGTAGTTCAACTACTTTCTTTAGTTAAGTCAAACTAACTTAACTAATCAGCTGGGAGAAATAAATAATAATATATAAATAAGGGTCTTAATTAATAATAACTAATTAGGTGGGACCCCTCGTGACTCCCATCATTCTCTTTTTTCCAATCATCAAATATATAGTACAAAAATAATCATTTGGATCATATAACACACATGTAGCTCCCATGGATATCATTTAAATTGAATATCGAATATCAACAATAATTAAGACCACCTCCTAAAAAAAAAATCCATATTATCCACAAAAAATATTCAAAATAAAGCTTGTTGTCCAAAATATGTTGAAAATCATTAAACAATGTCTTCATCACTTAATATCATAAAAAAAAACATTTAAAATCCATATTTGTTGTGTGAGGCATATTTCCTCTTCTCACTGTCGTCTCCTCTTGACTTTTCTGGGGTAGCCCTTGGTTGGTTAGACCCTTGGGGCTGTATTGCACTGATCACATGGGAGCAGTCAACTTTTAGGTGGAGACGTGAAGACACRTATTTAGAAGACTATGTGGATGGAATGGAGGGGGAATCCATTGCTTTTATGTTATCTAGCACAGGTTGCGGGACGTCAATTTTCRGTCTCTTGCTAGCATGCGAAGACTGTAGTAGTGAAACAACATGGGCAATTTGTGCATTGGGATTAATTGGAGGTGGTGGTGGCGGTAATGGGAAATGAGACAGTGGGCCAACCAYGTTGGTAAGAAGCAGGTTGATTGAAAATTTCTTGCCAACCGTCGTTGCAGGAGGTTTGGGTTACATTGGCACATGTGGGAGAACATGAATGCCGAGAAAATTCAGAGGCTGTTGAAAAGGGGGCCTTTTAGTTCGAGGATGCAATATCCCATGGCCAACCAAATTAAAGAACCCAACTTGAAACAACTGGTTCAATTCTTGCGGATCAACATCAAAGTGAATAGAAAATTAAGGCCTCATGTGGCCTCGATGCCAGTTACCCCTGCCTCTGTTATTTTGGCCATTACTACCCCGGCTGAAAAAACTCATCTTGTAGCAATAATTAGTCAGTCATGAAGTTATTAATAACCAATACATGAAACTCCACTTAAATAAATCAAGAGTTGGCTCTATAATTTACTACATGACGCATGCAATCCATCCATAAAAATGCCATTTATTAATTGCCACACGAACAAGGAATTGATAGGGTCAATGGGGGTATGGAGGGCTTGTATTTAGCGTAAAGTGATAACATGGAGGGGAAAAGATTTACAAACTCTGTTCGAGCAATCAATAAAAACATTCTACTGTGTATCTAAACATATCCCAGAACACCAGTCATCAATTACTGCCACCTCAATTTTTCTTCATTTCCATACAGATTTCTCTTAAAAATAAATATCACAGAACAAGGAGTGGACAAATGCATTTGAGATAATGAGGGGGTTGTACTTTGCGAAAAATGGTAGAATGGACGGGATTCCCACATATATTGTTCTAATAATATATCAAACATTGTAATCCTCACCATCAATTAACAATCACCACCTCTTACTATTTCAAAATTGAACAACATTATGTTTCCCAAAAAAAACAACCCAAAACTGGTGTTTCTTTTCAAGGCTACTCATTTGCCTTAGAAATTTGAATTCACAGTAGCCAATTTATATTTTATTGCCCACAAATTATTTAACAATAATAACACTGCTTATATATAACCGAGTCGAGGAGTGAACAACATCATAATAATCACATCCAACACAACAAACAATCGAGGAGTGGACAGGCTGTGGCCTACAATATCAACCCAGTATTGCTTAAACCAATAGGGTTCCGCAAAGTATCCAAAGGGCTCCCTGTGTATAATAAAACTTCGACTGAAACCACAATTAACCATGCTTCCCATTTTTATTGCATTCTGGTTTGTAAAACTTCACTCAAGCATACATAATTCATACATAGGTGCTCTTCGCATATGAAAATAAAACATAGCAAGTCATATCTTATCAATATTTTTGCAACATTGCCATCAACCCCATATTTTTCTTTGTGACAGACTATATTACCAAATGAATAAGTGGGTTCAACATTCCTTCCACATTTGCACAACAAATAATCAATCAAACCCGTGACCAAAAAAAGAGCACAAACAATGCCTTTACTAAATTCTGGGTGGGTCATTTTCCATGATAATTTCCAATACACAGGGTTCAATACACAATAGTGAAGAGTAATGCAGTGGAGGGGGATGAGCTGACCAAATTGAGGATTTAGCCAAAAGGAGCACGAGAAGCTTAATACCTCTACAAAGCTTCACATTTATATTCAGAGCACTGTTACAAGGACACGGGCACAAT